>LNAC01000138.1:594880-642776 GCA_002007465.1 Ailurus styani | reverse complement strand
CCAGGCGCCCGATATTAATTTCAATCAACTTGAACACTATTTGATAAGGCCTCATCCTTCCGTCTTTGAGAGAAGACCTGTATTAGCGACTCCTGCCTGCAGCCTGGCAGCTGTGTCTTTATTAATGCCACTCAAAGACAGACATTGCACTGTGTGTGATGAAATGACAAAGGTGGTCAGTTGTCCTAGTTCTTAACGTTTAGGCTTCTCTTATGCCATTATGAAAACAAAAATACTTTTACAGACTGTTTTGAAGATCAAGTTACCTAAACAGATGGGTCCAAGCTGATGTGGTTGTTGGTTTTGTGCACACAGATTTTGTACAAAGAGAACTTGAGCAAGGGGACCCCCATTGCTGTCACTCCTGAGATGGAGCGAGTCAAACGCAATCAAGAGAACTTTAGCTCGGTATTTCTTAGGGGGCAAAAAAATAAAATCCCTTAATTCTTATTTAAAATAATATTTTTAACACATTACGAACATACGGTTTTTCTTCCTGTAAAATTACTAAATTCATATAATGAAAATAATGATACCAAATATTACCTCAGTTTTCAACCCAATACTTGAGTTCTGGTGTGAAATTTTAACCGTGTTTTCCCTGAAACATAATGATAGATCGCTTTCCTTAAAAACCCATAATATTCAGCGTTTGCCCCTCCAACCCTCCTTTAATAACAACAGGTATTTCTAACTGGTGTGACACAAGTCAAAAGTAAATATCTAACATCCCTTCAAAAGGTCAATGTTAACTAGAATTTTATTTGTACTTTTTCTGGCTCTGTTTGATGTATTTTTTGTGTTTGTAGCTTTTTGTAAAACAATGTGATTCTAAAATATTTTCATTCAAGAGGTGGAAGAGCAATTTAAGTCAGAAATGTGGCTCAGCTATTTCTTGTATACCATGTAAGATAGAAATGAGCTTACCTTTGGAATAATTTAAGGATCACTGAAAGCTACTATTTATTTAGCTTTTAATATCTATTAATATTTATTTTAATCCCCCAAACCTCTCTCTCTTTCTCTCTCTCTGGTTTCCTAATTGAGTTACCAACAACTCATTATGGATATTAATTTCAATCAACTTGAACACTATTTGATAAGGCCTCATCCTTCTGTCTTTGAGAGAAGTCCTGTATTAGCGACTCCTGCCTGCAGCCTGGCAGCTGTGTCTTTATTAATGCCACTCAAAGACAGACATTGCACTGTGTGTGATGAAATGACAAAGGTGGTCAGTTGTCCTAGTTCTTAACGTTTAGGCTTCTCTTATGCCATTATGAAAACAAAAATACTTTTACAGACTGTTTTGAAGGTCAAGTTACCTAAACAGATGGGTCCAAGCTGATGTGGTTGTTGGTTTTGTGCACACAGATTTTGTACAAAGAGAACTTGAGCAAGGGGACCCCCATTGCTGTCACTCCTGAGATGGAGCGAGTCAAACGCAATCAAGAGAACTTTAGCTCGGTATTTGGGAGAAAGTTCCTTTAATTCCATATTTAAAAAATAATTTTCTAAAAAACTTCTCACTATTAGTCTCTTTAAAATAATTAATTTAATGTTTTAAAATTTCATCAACTGAATTCTGTTTTCCACGTCATTTACTTACCATTTTATTCTAACATTTTATACCTTCCATAATAGTCCCTTAAAATGTGTTTCCTTTCCTTCTCTTTTCAACTTTTATGTTGCTGCTGGGACTTTTGAAGTTCATTGATGTCCAAAAAACGCAAACACTGTAGCTATTATTTATTTGGGACACTTTTTATTTAAGATACTTCTGGGTTAGCTTCACTCAAAGACATAGTACTCGAGGCCACATGTAGAAATAGTGGCTCTTGATTGGTAATGGTGGTTACCTTAACCTAGATCCTATCTGGATAAACGCAGGACAGAAAAAGAAAGTAGCTCAGTGTTGGAACCCAAAGCAGTCTTATCTTGATACTTGTATTAAACAAGCCATTCCATGAATAGAAATCCAGACCTTCTGATTTCTTTTAACTATACAAATCAGATCATAAATTTATATTTAATGTTACTTTTTATTAATATTGTTGAAAAATTCTGTAATCGTCTGTAAAACTTCTGTATAAGGATCTTAGGAGTTACTTACACCTGAGATAGAAAATCAAATGTCAATAGGAAAATTTAGCTGGACTTTTTTTTGGAGGGGGGTCAGACCAGGTTTGATCCAAAGTGGTTTTTGTGAGTTCAAATATTTTCAGAAAGTTTGATTCTTCCACATAATTAGATAGGTAACTTTCTTTGGTCCCACTGTCTTTTATTTTTGTTTTGTTTTGTTTTCCTTTGTTTTTAATTACTGTTGACTAACAGCCTTTCAACTTTGTTTCATTGTCAATGTAAATTAATATCACTTTTGGAATGTTCACTGTTTTCCCTGTGGGCTGGTGATGATGGTAGTGGTGGTGGTGGTGGTGATGACGATTTCTTCTTTTGGAAGAATAAGGTTTGCATTAATTTTCAAAATTATATTTTAATTATTTTCTTCTATATTAGAATAAGTATATTGTTTATATCTGAGATCTTAAGGATCCCAATGATCCTGGACAATTTTTTTTTTCTTAAGTAACCATTTGTATTTATTGTTACACAAGTTGCATGTAGGCAAAACTGTCCGTTGGTGCATAGAGCTTTTAAGATTCCATGGGAAATAATTAGTACTACGTATTAAAACATTAACTTTCAGACTTGACCGCCTCCACAACTTGGATTTACTCAACAAAGACCGATTTTGCTATACTACATAGATTTGGCCTGGAGTTTTAAGTATCTCTTATTCTGCAAAACAGATGTTCTATGTAGGGAAAATAACTATTTGCCAATCTAGTTAAAAAACAATTTTTCTTTTGTACACTAAGCACTGTAGTGCTCTTATGAAATTATTTGTGATTTTTTCCTTAATTCTAACACAGAAAACAAACCTTCAATATAATAAGAGTTAATAGTGAGGTGAATATCAAATGCACTGGAACTTTAAGCTAAGGAAATACAGAGCATATTCTCATCCCAATCTGTGTTTGAAGGGACAGGTTGACTTGTTGAATTTGTCATTCCTGTTTGATGTCTGTAGTCTCATACCAGGGTCCCTATAGGACAGATGAAAGGGCTGTTTTGACTGCTCTTGTTTTTTCTGGATGCTTTCTTGTGTTGTACAGGTGTTGTATAAAGAAAACCTCGGGAAAGGGATCCCAATTCCCATCACTCCAGAGATGGAGAGAGTCAAACACAATCAAGAAAACTTTAGTTCGGTATTTAAAAGAAAAAAAAAATCCCTTTAACTATTTTTAAACCAAAAATTAATGGCTATATTTCAAATCTAATCAGCTTATCCCAGTAAAAACTCTGACATGTCTTGTTCACAACTTAATGCTGCCATCTCCTGTGAATCTGTTTCCCTATTTTGGTTAAACATTAATACCATCATTTGACTTTTTTTTTTTTTTAAGTCTTCAGTATTATATCCTGGCCTTTAAAAACATAACCTTCTCAGTGTCTAAGCACCCACATTTATCCTGCTTGGCAAATTTGATGTGGACATAAAGCTCACAAAAGTGTATTTAGCAAAGATCGAACTATTGGCCTCACTTCCTGTTCTAACTTTCTCTATCCCTACTGGTATTCGTACAGATACTGTGGTTTCTTTTCTTTCTTTCTTTCTTTTTTTTTTTTTAGCACCTCGTCATTGTTCTCCATTTGTTTTAAAAGTAATTCTTCCCAATATGTTCACCCAAACTAAAAATTAAATACTTGGACTTCTTTTGAAAGTCAACAAAAGAAGTTTTGTGCACATGTATCTTTATATACAGTGTTTATAAAAACCCAGATATCCTTATGTGTTTTCTTAATAACATTTCCAAATCAAAAATAACTTCCTCGGTTTTCCTTTTGTCTCTTAACCTTTTTACTCTTTCTCTTCCTCATAACAAACTAGGGGGTGGGGTGGGGAACTAATTGTTCCCTTTCATGGTGCACTCTTGCTCCACACTACAGAGATTAATTCAAACAACAAAAGTAACAAAACTTTCCTTTCCTGTATCTTAGTTTCTTGCTGCTCTTTCCTGCATTCCCTTACTTAAAAGTATGTCTTTAGGCTTCTACAGGTTGGATCTAGAAGCTTCTGATACTTTCCTTCCTCCCACCTATTCCCTTCCTCTTTGCCCTTCTTCTCCCCACTTCTCCACAAAAGGGGGAAAGTGGTTGATAGCTCTCTTTGTTCTGGATGCCTTCTTATCATACAGGTGCTATACAAGGAAAACCTGGGGACTGGAATTCCAATCTCCATCACTCCTGAGATGCAGAGAGTCAAACACAATCAAGAAAACCTTAGCTCGGTATTTTGGAAAGAAAGTGAAAAGAAGATGCCACTTAACCTCATAATTATATAATACTTAACACTTATTCCTTTTTAAAACCCACTACCCTTCCTTTGTTTCTAATATACCTCACTTAGCAAGAGGACAATACAAAAGTATTGCATTTTTATGTTACTGTGGATTCAACTTTTTAAAACATTTTAGTTAATTCTGATAGCGACTCCATCTGGTATCTTTAAATATATTTTTTAATTTGCTTGGATAACAACAAAACTGAGTTCTAACAATCTCAAACCCCCATGTGATTGTTGGGAGGCACTGTACTCATAGAAATGACAAAATAACACGAATAACTGACAGCCTTTCCCAGCAGCTGAGGTCCTTGCTGGCCTAGAGACACTGCTTCCCCAGCCCAACCATGGCCACCATTAAAGTAATTTGTGGCAGCTTGCCAACCTGTAATTCCTGGCTCCCTGGACTACTGTGTCATTTGGTAACGAGGAAGTTGAACTCACACTTAAAATCTTACAGCAAATAAAATGTTACTTACAGTCTTTTTTTTTTTCTTGATGCTTTCTCATCACACAGGTGTTGTACAAAGAAAATATGGGCAAGGGAACCCCTTTACCTGTCACTCCAGAGATGGAGAGAGTCAAACACAATCAAGAAAATATTAGCTCGGTACTTTGGCAAGAAAAGAAAAAGCTATTTCTTTAATGATTTAAAATAATACTTATTAATCCTACTTTTAAAAAAAAAAACTTAAATTTTGTGAATTTTGTTGATCCCATTTATCTTTCTCTCCTAGAAGGCTACTCTTAGCTTTAACCCCATAATAACAAGATTGCTTTAATCTATAAAGTTCTAATATCAGGAAGTAACAGATTTTCCAGTAAAATGTCCTTTTGCTCATCCGTCCCTGAACTTACTCTCGACTATCCTCAAGGTCTCTTTGTTTTATGTACTCCTGAAATTTGGGGGGCGGCATGGGAGGTATGCGAGCTGTTCCTGGAAAATTGTGGAGTTGTGATCTTGTTCTCTGTTTTTGCACTTATGACTTTAGGTTCTCATTTACTCTGTCAGATTTAGACAAAGAGACCTTGGGGAAAAATAACCCCTGATTCTCTCCTTCAAGGATAATGACATTTCTATTCCATCTGGTATTTAAAAATATTAAAAAAAAAAACCCACTTATTCTTTTAGTTTGCTTGGATAACAAAATCAAGTTCTAACAATCTTAAATCCCCCATCTGATTGTTTGGAGTACTATGCTCATAGAAATGAAAAAATTAAGATCCACTAATGGTTTTAGAAAATGATTTATCAATTTACTTAAAAACAAAGTGTCACTTGAACCGGTTGTGCTTTACCAACTCTAGTTTTTTGTCTTCATCGTGGTCTCTAACTGCTAACTTTAGCAAACCATTTCCTGTAAGCCTGTGCTCTGTGACATATGTTTATAATGTACCAGGAGTTGGGATTTGTATGGGGAAGATGTTAGCTCATGTTAGGAAGAAACTGGCGCCCCTCCACATGAAAGCTGTCTGTACCTTTCTCCAGCACTAAAGCGCACCGGATCAGAATTACCCACATCAGACTGCTGGGTGCTGTCCCCACAGTTTCTCATTCTGTGGGTCTGATGTGGGGCCAGAAGATTTGTAATTCTAGGCAAGTGCCCAGGGGATGCTGACCTTGCTGTTAAGGGGCCCCACTTTAAGAAATGCTACTTTAACAGAATTCTTTCTCTTGAACACCATTTACCAAACCTCCTGTGTCCCCATGAATGACACTGGAGGGAGACAGAGGTTAAAGGATTTATCATGACGCTAGTGATACAGTTGCTGAAAATATTTTTCTTTACTGCTAAGTTTGGTGAACTAAAGCAGAGCACAGATGACAGCAGTGAAAAAAAAGAGTAGGAGGAATGCTTGTTTTGGGGCCCACAGTTTTATGGATGTGTCTATATGAGTTTAAGTGTTGCAAGACAGGCCAGTCTGCCATATAGGGAGAGAGCAGTCCACCTTCTCGGTGTCAGTCAAGTGCATTCCCCTAAGTCCTGTTAAGATGATCTGGTGCTTGAAATGCATAGACAAGTGGTAAAATGAAGGTCTTTTCTCATTCCTTTTGGGTACCCTGCAAGTTCTAGCAGTCTGCCAAGATTTCAGGGCACGGTCCTACCCTGGAAATGTTGTCTTGCTGTAACTACACTCAACTACATTTAGAAACATACTCTTTTCCACCTAATCTTATTGCCCAAATGGTCTGGCACCCTGAGCCTCATAACAAATTATCTATTCTGTTTAATCTTTGTAACTGTAATTTTCTTCTTTTTGCCTTTTTGGATCCACCGGACTCGCGTAGGTTTTGTACAAAGAAAGTGTGGGGAAAGCGACCCCAACCCCTGTCACGCCAGAGATGCAGAGAGTCAAACGCAATCAAGAGAACATTAGCTCGGTATTGTTTTGAGAAACAAAAGTGCTTTTAATTTTGCAAAGTAACCCCTGCAGTTTGGCCTGCTCCTAATTCCATCCCAGGTTAAAAACAAGCAAAATGCCAGTTTTTAAGAATCTCCTGTAAATGATATATGACACTTACTATTGCCATTAACTGTTTTTAAGCTTTCTTCTTGAGAGCTGTTCTCACTCATGTAACAGATTAAACATGGGAGTTTTCTCCCCCAAATTGCATTATGTTGAAGAGCCTGAATGTTTCCTCTTCGTGATTTTCGGGTCCAACTTTGTATCTCACAGGTGTTATACAAAGAGAACCTGGGGAAAGCGACCCCTACACCCTTTACTCCTGAGATGGAAAGAGTCAAACGCAATCAAGAAAACTTTAGCTCGGTATTTCGGAGAGGAAAAAAAGAAATTGTTACACTTTTAATAAGCCTGGCAAATATGGTTGTATCACTAATTTATCTCACAGTTTTCCAAAAACTTCCGTTTATTTTTTTAAATTTCTTTACCCACTTAAAAACAACAAACCCACCCCACCAGCTCACACTGATTTAATTCGTTCATCTTGTGCTTTATACAATAACATTTTAATGGCTTTATCTTCCTGACGTGTTTCTTATAGAGTGTGATATAATTGAGCCGTAACATCAGCTAGATGATGGTTTTCAGGACTGGTTTTCTGTTCTCTGATGTCTGGATGCTCTCTTGGCTCCTCTAGGTATTATACAAAGAGAATATGAGAAAAGCAACTCCAACACCTGTTACTCCAGAGATGGAGCGAGCTAAGCGCAACCAAGAAAACATTAGCTCGGTATTGTCTAGGATTAAACACATGAGTAGTGCAAGGACTTGGAAAATAACATTTTAACAGCATATAAACACGCCTTTCTCATTCAACTGGGAAGCACACTAAAATGAAAAAAAGAAATGCAACATCTTGAAAAATAACATTTTAACACCATAAAAATGTGCACCTTATTCAACTGAAAATTTACATTAAAATTAACTGTGCTTTTAAATTCCAAATGATCATACTAAGAAATAACTATTGCAAATGTTTTTTTTTATTTTACTGGAGGGGGGATAGTCTTACATAACGAAATGTTAACAAATTGACTTTCTAACATTCTCAGTTTTCTGCTTTCCTTTATTTTTAAGGTACTTTATGAAACAGGTAATACTCTGAGATGGATGCCTTCTTTGGCTTTGATATTTTGGGCTTTTCATGTCTGGAGGACTTTGATTTCTGCATTAACATTGGTTTATGAAATCTGGGCATAAACCTCTGCAAATGATCACTTGTTGAAAAGACAGTTGGAGCATCTGACTGCCTCAAAAGAGCATGCAACTCTTTTTTTTTTTTTTTTAAAGATTTTATTTATTTATTTGACAGAGAGAGAGAGAGAGCAGATCACAAGTAGGCAGAGAGAGAGGAGGAAGCAGGCTCCCCTCTGAGAAGGAAGCCCGATGCGGGCCTCGATCCCAGAACCCTGAGATCATGACCTGAGCCGAAGGCAGAGGCTTTAACCCACTGAGCCACCCAGGCGCCCAAGAGCATGCAACTCTTGACCTCAGGTTGTGAGCTGGAGCACCATGCTAGGTGTAGAGATTACTTAAGTAATTGAACTTTAAAAAATTTTAAAAGGATAGTTGTTTTGAATGTCACAATTCCATCTAGTGCCAAATACCATCCAATCTGCTGGTGCTGCAATTCCTAGCAAATTTCAGAGAACACTTTCTTCCTATTCTCTTTGAAATTCTGTGCCTTGTGTCCTTTGAAAATGAAAGCTGTACTTTCAAAGTCAAAATATGTCCTTTCTCTCCTGATAAGAGCCCTGTCCACTGGTCCTCATGCTTATCTGTTCTGCTGTTAGTCAAGAGTATCACTGGGTCCTTTCAGATGATTCAAGCTTCCCTCCCCAGCTACTTTTATCTCCATGTGTTGGAAAAGTTTTTAAGGCTTCATAATTAGAACAGTACCATGACCTGTTCTTAATTCACGGTCTCTCCTCTATCAGGTTCTTTATTCTGATAGCTTCCGGAAACAAATACAAGGCAAAGCTGCCTACGTCTTGGACACTCCAGAGATGAGACGGGTGCGGGAGACCCAACGCCACATCTCAACGGTGAGTCAGAATTCTTAAGGATTGATTGGCCAGTCTGCTGGATCATGTGGGAAAGGAAATGATCGCACCATCATATTTTCACAAAATCAATTCATGAAATTTCAGGTGAAATACCATGAAGACTTTGAGAAACACAAGGGTTGCTTCACACCAGTGGTGACGGACCCTATCACTGAACGAGTAAAGAAGAACACACAGGACTTCAGTGACATTAACTACCGAGGTATTCAGAGAAAAGTGGTAGAAATGGAACAAAAACGGAATGACCAGGATCAGGAGACTATTACAGGTATATGAGCCCTGGGGGAGGGAGGGCAGGAATCAACTCTAAAGGGGTAAAACAAGAGTGGCATTACCCATAGGAAGCTAAAGGATAAAGTACGTCAGCCTGTGCTTTCACTAGCTGTAAATGCAAACTATTATTTCACAGTTTGAAAAGCTGGTATCCTTCCTTATACTTTTTTCTCCTCTGAGAAATCATGACCAGAAATAAGCTAGATTAGTGTTTGTCCTCCTCTGGTTAAGTTCATGCCTTGCTTCCCAAGCTATTCGGAGTCCTCCAAGAACACCTGTTTTGATTCTTGATCTCACTTTCAGGTTTTCGTGTCTGGCGCACTAATCCTGGCTCAGTGTTTGACTATGATCCAGCAGAAGACAACATTCAGTCACGAAGCTTACACATGATTAATGGTATGTTATAGCATACAACATGAAGGTCACCATTTAATGGACTAGGAAACTATAGTTTTTTCAGTGTTTGGAGTTTTCCTTCAGCATAAAAACACCTTGCTAACTAGTGGGATGGTATCGTTTTCTAGGCAAATTTAAGTCAGGGAAAGATGGCTTCACTGCCTCTGTGTAAATCTCCAGGCCCCATTATTACCATTTTGTTTCTAAAGAAAAAGTAGTACATCTTTCTATTGGAGAAATGGGGAAAAAACGTAAGCAAAGGGGAGAGAATGAATTTGACCTTTGGCAACTTTCTGAATACTTTTATGTCATCAAGGAAGATTGTTAATTCAACAAAATAAGCCACATGGCTTTATGCCTTCTTTTCATGTTAAAATGTAGAATAATTATGTAATGCCTGTCCTTAAAGGATTTATATTCTAGTTGCCAGTGGAGAGAAGTAAATCCATGGTTACACCCTGACATGCAGTTTTGAAGGTCAGGACACAAATTGTGGGAACGCAGGTAAAGGGCTTCCAAATTCATTTGGAAGAGAGGGAGGACTTTCTGGAGAAGTTGAAGGTGGAGTTTGTAAATTTTTGTGAGCCAGGGTGGAGGGAAGTTGTGGTACAAGACAGCCTCTGGGATTTGAAGCCTGGCTGTACGATTTAGCAGTTATGTGTGTGACTTTTGGTAAGGTACTTCCGCTGTCACGTGGAAATGATGGCAACCATACACTTGGGCTTCGAGGGTTTAATTCGTGGGAGTCTCCTGAAAACCATGCCTAGCTACGAACCCACCCCACTGCGCACCGAGACGCTGTTTCATGCCGCCCCCACCGCCCTCTTCCCCCCAGCCCAAGCGCAGCGCAGGAGCCGGGAACATTCGCGGTCAGCCAGTGTGCTGAGCATCAGCGGCGGTGAGGACAAGTCCGAGCACTCGGAAGTCGCCGACCAGCGCCTCTCCACCTACAGCGACGGCGGGGTCTTCTTCTCTGCAACCTCCTCAGGTACAAGATCGGCTTGCTAGCGCAGATGCTTTGAGTTAAAAACAAATCTGGATTTCTTTTGATGAGAAAAGACTAGAATTGTAGAGAGGTATGTGAAACCAGATGTTTAGAGCCTTTCTTGGAAACCGTTAAGTTAGGAGACAAGAGAGCACTGCTCAGCTGTTTAACACAGATTAAATGATGTTTAGTCACCTTTTCTTCTTACAAACTACGTTCCCCCACCTTTTAGCTTACAAACATGCAAAAACCACAGAGCTCCCACAACAGCGATCATCTTCAGTTGCCACTCAACAGACAACGGTATCCTCTATCCCATCTCACCCATCTACTGCTGGGGTAAGTAAACAATCAAGAGCTTACTAAAATCATTCTTTTCAAATGTGCGATAATGATTATCAGTATTCTGAGTGGGGTTTTGTTTTTTCAGCCAAACCTATTGTATGCAATGCTTTTTTAATACACATCTCATATTACCAATAATATCAGAAACCCTTCAACACCATACTGAAAACTAAATGATCACTTGGGGCTCATTGGTTGTACCCACTCCACTGAAGTATTTGCTGCTTGGAATCATTCTTCAAGAATATGTATATGTATGCACGTGTCACACATATAAATGTGTCATTATCTAAAATCTACCTTATTAATATATTGGAGAGATAAATCAATCATGCTTACAGACTACTTTAAAAACTCTTAGTTTAAAGCCGTGGACTCACGCATAATACCACAAAAACATAATTGTTCATGGTTGAAGTAAAAGTGTTTATATGAAAAATATTTGCATGATCTAAATAAGTATTGAGATCCATTATATTTCAGGAACAGAATCTTACAAAGTTGTCATCTCTCCTGAAATCCATAAATTCAAGGCAACGCCAGTCAAAATCCTAGAAGCATTTTGTATATTAATCCTAAAATTTACTTGAAAGAATAATCAAATAAATTTGAAAAGGACAATAGAAAATTATTAACCAGATAAGAGCAAAACATATCATAAAGCTATTATCATTAATAGATTTGGCAGGGTTTATATGGATTTAGCAGGGTTAATAGATATAAAAATAGATGAGGTCCAGAAATGGACCCTAAAGGATTACAAATCAATGGGGGAGGGGGGTATCAAAATTGTAAAATACTTCAGAAAATTAGAGACTAATTTTATAATACTGGGGACAGGAAAGGCCTTCCTCAGCAAGTTCTAGAACCTATGAATGTGAAAGATGTGATGCATACTTGACCATAAAATTTTAAATGTTTTTATAACAAAAAGAAACATGTCAAACTGGGAGAAAATATTTGCAGCATACCTAACAAAAAGATTTATTGGCAAATTATTCTCCTTCTGGTCAAAATAAGAAAGACCTGGAAGCAAATGAATCGACAACTTACAGCAAAATAAAAAGCCAACAAAAAAGATGTCTACCATAACTGCAAACCAGAATATGAAAATTAAAACAATAAGTATTATATTAGAACATTGTTACGGTAGTGAATTTTTTAAAAAATTAAAATACAAATACCAATGGACTCACTCCTTTCACCTTTAAAAGCTCTTTTTCTAAAATACTTGCCTAAAGACAATCATTAGGGGATTAGTATTAAAAAATGGTTAACAATTACATGTCTAGAAGTATAGAATGGTTAATTTGTGATCTTACTAAAATACAGGATTCTGTGTAGCAGTATAAAGTATGAGATCGATCTATATTTATATGGAAAAACCCTGAAGCTATATTAAATGGAAAGAAGAGGTCAGAGTATTAATCAGCATAATTGTTTCACATATGCAGGGGGAGGAAGGGGAAACCTATCTTTGAATATGTGTATATATGTATGTATAGTTCAGAATGCTAGGAAAAAATATGTAGGTTACATACCAAATTACTAACCAGTGCCTGCTCCCATGAAGGAAACTTGGGCACTTTCAATTTTTGTTATTTTGCTGTTGTAAAAACACTTGAGATCTACCTTCTTACCACATTTTTTAATGTTCAGTACATTCGTGTTCACTGTAGATTCAAGCTTGTGTACATATCTCCAGAACAGCAGATCTCTAGAGCTTATTCAGATTGCTTAACTGAAACTTTATGCTTATTCATTAGTAATTCTCCATTTTTCCCTTTCTATCATGTTACAGTTTACTATTAGCATGCTCCCAAATTCCCCGGGGTGAAAGATACATGCAGTACTGCTTTCTCAAAAGGAAGAAAAGGCCATATACAAAATAAGTGCATTTTTTTTCATACGCAGTTTTATGATTATCAGTATATTAAGGTCGTTATTTGAAGTGTATATAGGTCATTGATTTTATGTCCATTACTACAATCTAATTTTTTTTTTAACATTTCATCACCCTAAAAAACCCCTGTACTCATCAACTCACTCCCCTTCCCCACCATCCAATCCAAGGGATCCACTAATGTACTTTCTCTCTTCGCCTATGCAAGACATTTCATATAAATGAAATAACACAATATGTGGTCTTTTGTGACTGGCCGCTTTTACTTACTGCCCTGAGGTTCATCTAATTGTATGTATCATATACCAGTAACTCATTCCTTTTTGTTACCAAATATTCCAACTGTATAGTAATACCACCTTTTTTCCTTCATTCGTCAGTTGGTAGGCATTTGGGTTGTTTCCATTTTTTGGCTGCTGTGAATGTCAATGTACAAGTTATTGTGCAGACCTGTTTTCATTCTTCTTGGGTATATACATAGGACCACAATATGGTAACTCTGTATTTAACATGGGAAAACATGAAACAAAACAAAAAACAAAAACTCTTTTCAAAGTGGCTGCACCATTTTACATTCCCATCAACAGTTTATAAGATTTCTCCACATCTTCAAAGCTGTTATTGTTTCTTTTTGATTAACACCATTCTAATGTGTGTCATGTGGTATTATTTCATTGCGGTTTTCCCTGATGCCAAGTATTTTTTTCATGAGCTTTTGGGCTATTTGTACATCTCCTCTGGAGAATTCAGATCCTTTGCTTCCTGCCCCACCTTTTCCCAGTATTGAATAGTTGGGAGTTCTAGTTTCTGGATGGTAAACGCTTACCAGATATACGATTTGCAAATATTTTCTATTTTAGGAGTAGTCTTTTTACTTTCCTGGTGGTGGTTGCACATTGTCTTCTGTGCAACTTAAATTTGTGGAGTAAGTCATAAGAGATCTTAAAATTAGGCATTCAGATTGATTGTTGCAAATCTAATATATATATATATATATATATATTTTAATCTTTTTTCTTCACAAATAGAAAATCTTCCGTGCCATGTACGACTATATGGCTGCTGATGCAGATGAGGTGTCCTTCAGAGATGGAGATGCTATTGTAAATGTCCAAGCGATTGATGAAGGTTGGATGTACGGCACTGTGCAGAGGACGGGCAGGACCGGTATGCTTCCGGCCAACTACGTGGAGGCTATTTAATAAGCATGTCAGAGAATCACACCTGTCTAAGGACCTGCATGCACATCATGCAGTATTTCAGTTCAGACTCTTCACTATTACCTAAGTCCTCAAGCTGCCTAATGGTTTTTCTGTGTCAGTATGGTTAATAGTTGTACCATCCCTTAATCTGTTTCTATATGAACCTCAGTAATTCTCCAGTAAAACAAATGTTAATCAGATTTACTATATAATTTTCTGGACTTAGACATAAAACTTAAGAGGCAACATTAAACGCATAAGTTCATTCATTATTTTTAAAATTGTCATTATTGAATTTTCCATAGTGTTTTAAAGTAAGTGTAATTATAGAATAGACATTTTAAAAGTTTATGCACTGTTACTGCTGTATTGGCCCAGTCTTTCTCCAATACGAAAATGTTTGACTTTTTTTTTTTAAAACAAGGATTCTGAACATGTTAAACACATTAAACAAAAATGGCAGAAATACTCACCTTTTCCTTGCCTGAATGCTGATGCTTTTAATTTTATTCCAGTTCTGAAGTTATAAAGGTGGTAGTCACTAAAAACAGTGGATAAGCTAGTAATAAAGTCTGTCACTCTGCAATAAACATCACTGATGTAATGACTGTTACTTATTTTTAATAGTTTTATGATCAAAAAATTAAAAAGTACCATTACAAATACACAGCTGGAGGTTTTCTCAGAACTAAACTGTGTTCAGTAAGCTTCCCTTATGGCTCAGCTGGGAAATGGATGGCACTGCATGCCCCATCCTTCCTATTTCCTACAGACCTGTCCCTTCCAACAGGCCTTTGGCCAGAGCCATCCGAAGTGGTGTCACAAGCCTGGCAATGTGCAAGCAACCCTGACGGGTCAGCACGGCTCCACAGTAACTCCTGCCCTCAGGAGAGGGTAAGACAACTGCATACACACCAGCGCAGTCACGGCTCCAGCTGTGGACTGGGGGCAGACATCAGCCCTACCCAGCAATGAAAGGTTCTCCAAGGACAACACAGGAAAAGCAACAGGCAGTTCCATAACTACTGCATCTCTAGCAAACTCTTGGTCTGACTCAACTCAAGCCCTAGGTGGCCCCAGACTGGCCTACTAACACTAGGGGGACAAAACCCTATCCAGAAGTGGCAAAGAGAGCCATTGCAGATGACTGGACTGAAGGCAAACATGACTCAACCACAAAGTGGGGTGCATGCAACACACATAGGAGACAGACAGCTCTGAAGAGTCAGGTTCTGGTGAGAAGGGCATATTGTACAGTAGCACACTATAGGATCTCTTCATATGGCCGCTACTTGCAAGAGGAGGAGACACAGCTGAATTTCCTAACACATTGAAATAGACACAGAGTTAGATAAAATTGAGAGGATTATGTCCCAAATGAAAGACCAGGACAAATCACAGTGAGAGACCTAAAAAAAAGAGTTAAGTAGTATGTCTGAATGATTGATAGAGAATTTGAAGAAATAGTCATGAAGATACTCACTAGACTTGAGAAAGGACGACCTTGGTGAGGTGCTTAACAAAGAGAAACATGAAAACCAGAGAAACTCAGTGATTAAAATTAAAAATATAATGGAATAAAAAATATATAATGGAATAAATAGACTAGAGGAAGCAGAACAAATCAGTGCCCTGGAAAACAGTAATGGAAAGCAATCAAGTTGAATAAAAGGAAAAAATAATAAAGACTAAGGAAACTAGGTTTTTAAGCATAATAACATTCGCATTACAGGTATCTCAGGAGGAGGACAGAAAAAGAGGCAGGAAATTTATTTGAAGAAATAATGGCTGAAAACTTCCCAGACTAAGAAAGGAAACAAATTTAAGATCCAGGAGCCAATAGAAAGTCCCCAACAAAACCCAAAGAACTCCATACCAAGAAGCACAGTAATTAAGATGGCAAAAGTACTGATAAAGAGTTTTAATAACAGCAAAAGAGTTACATACAAGGGAAACCCCAAATGGCTATCAGTGGATTTTTAAGCTTAAACTATAGGCCAGAGAAGAGTGGCATAACAAAGTGCTGAAAGAAAACCACCTGCTGCCTAGAATACGCTCTGCAGCAAAGCTATCATCCAGAATGAAAGGAGAAAAAACAGTTTCAAGACAAACAAGTTAAAGGAATTCATGACCACTAAACCAGTCCTACAAGAAATGTTAAAGGGGACTCTGAGTGGAAAGACAAGTAGTAATAAGAAAAGTAGGAAGCACAAAAGCAGTAAAACTAAGTATCTATAAAAATAAGGAATTCACAAAATAAAAGGGTGTAAAGTATGACACTGTATACCCAAAACATTCAGGGGAGAGAAGACTGGGTTAAAACTTAAGCCACTATCAGTTTAATATAGACTACTATATGCAAAAGATGTTATATATAAACCTAATGGTAACCACAAAAGTAACCGATATGCAAAAAATCGAAAGGGTCCCAACTATATCACTATAGGAAGCCAGCAAACTATGAGCGAAAATGAGAAGGAACAGAAAAGAACAACAAAAACAACCATAAAACAAGTAGCAAAATAAGTACATACCTATCAATAATTACTTTGAATGTAAATGGAGTAAATGCTCCAATCAAAAGACATAAGGTGATGGAACAGATAAAAGGTAAGACCCATCTACACAATGCGTATAAGAGACGCATTTCAGACCTCAAGACACACATAGGATGAAAGTGAAGGAAAGGAAAACCATTTACATGCAAGTAAAAAGAAAGCTGAGATAGCAACACTTATATCAGACAAAAGAGACTCTTTTAAAAGACAGTAATGAGAGACAAAGGACACTATATAATCATAAAGGAACAACAAGATGCATCCAACAAGATACAATAATTGGGGGTGCCTGGCTGGCTCAGTAGGAAGGGCATGTGACTCTTGAACTTAGGGCTGTGAGTTCGAGCCCTACTTTGGGTATAGAGATTACTTAAACTTTTTTTTTTAAGATTTTATTTATTTATTTGACAGAGAGAGAGAGAGATCACAAGCAGGCAGAGGGAGAGGGAGAACCAGGCTCCCTGCCGAGCAGAGAGCCTGCTTCCTCCTCTCTCTCTGCTTGCCTCTCTGCCTACTTGTGATCTCTCTCTCTCTCTAATAAATAAAATCTTAAAAAAATAAAATAAATTAAGAATAAAAAGACATAATAATTGTAAATTGGGGAGCATCCAAATACATAAAGCAACTATTAATAACATAAAGGAAGTAATTGATGGTAATATAATAGTAGGGACTTAAACACCCCACAAGTCAATGGACAGAACATAGACCAAACAAAATCAACAAGGAAACAGTGGCTCTGAATGACACAATGGACCAGATGATCTAACAGACACATTTAAAACACCCCATCCTAAAACAGCAAAACACACATTCTTTTCAAGTGCACATGGAACATTCCCCAGAATAGATGACATATTAGGCCACAAAACAAGTCTCAACAATTTCAAAAAAATTAAAACCATACCATGTGTCTTTTCCTACAACAACACAATGAAATCAGAAATCAACCACTAAGAAAAGTCTGGAAAAAACACAAATACATGGAGGTTAAATAACATGCTACTAAACAATGAATGGGTCAACCAAGAAATCAAAGGGAAAACTAAAAACTACATGGAGACAAAAGAAAATGAAAACACAATGTTCCAAAGCCTTTGGGACACAGCAAAAGCTATTCTAAGAGGGAACTTTACAGCAGTACAGGCTTATCTGAAGAAGCAAGAAAAATCCCAAACAACCTAACCTTATACCTAAAGGAGCTAGAACAGGAAGAACAAATAAAACCCCAAACCAGAAGAAAGAATAAAGATTAGAGCAGAAACACTTAAAACATTTAAAGAAGAGTTAATACCTAGTCTTCTTGGGGTACGTAGGTGGCCAGTCAGTTAAGTGTCTGCTTGCAGCTCAAGCCATGAGACCAACATCGGGCTCCTTGGTTAGCAGGGAGTCTGCTTCTCTCACTGCCTCTGCACCCCCCTGTCCCACTCATGTTCCATCTGTCTCTCTAATAAATAAAATAAAAATCTTAAAAAAAAAAAAAGTCTTGGGCGCCTGGGTGGCTCAGTGGGTTAAAAAAAAAAAAAGTCTTCTCAATTTCAAAAAATAAAAGAGGAAAAAAACTTCCAAATTCATCCTATGAGGACAGCATTATCCTGATATCAAAACTAGATAAAGACACTACAAAAAAAGAGAACTGCAGGCCAGGATCTCTGATGAACACAGGTGCAAAAATCCTCAACAAAATATTAGCAAACTGAATCCAACAATACATTAATAATTCACCACGATCAAGTGGGATTTATTCATGGGATACAAAGGGTGGTTCAATATTCACAAATCAGTCAACACGACATATTACATCAACCAGAGAAAGGATAAAAACCACACGATCATCTCAGCAGATGCGGAAAAAGCATCTGACAAAGCACAACACCCATTCATGATAACAACCCTCAACAAAGTAAGTTTAGAAGAAACATATCTCAACATACTAAAGGCTGTACCTGAAAAACCCACAGCTAACATCACACTCAATGGTGAAAAACCGAAAACTTTCCCCCTACAGTCAGGAAGAAGACAAAAATGTTCACTCTCACCACTTGCACACTATACTGAATAGTACTGAAGTCCAAGCTACAGCAATCAGAGAAGAAAAAGAAATAAAAGGCATCCAAATTGGTAAGGAAGAACTGAAACTTTCACTATTTGTAGATAACATGATTCTATACATAGAAAACCCTAAAGACTCCACCAAAAACTACAAGAATTGATAAGTAAATTCCGTAAGGTCACAGGATACAAAATCAATATACAGAAATCAACTGCATTTCTATACACTAATAATGAAGCAACAAAAAGAGAAATTAAAGAAACAATCCCATTTACAATTGCACCAGAAATAATAAAACACCTAGGAATTAACTTCAAGGAGGTAAAAGACCCGATATCTAAAAAGTATAAAACACCGATGAAAGAAACTGAAGACGCAAATCCAGATATTCCATGCACATGGGCTGGAAGAACAAATACTGTTAAAATGTTACTATCCAAAGCAATCTACAGATTTAATGCAATCCCTATCAAAATCCCAACAGCATTTTTCACAGAAGTAGAATAATCTTAAAATGTGAATAGAACCACCAAAGACCCCAAATAGCCAAAGCAATCTTGAGAAAGATCGATGAGGTTATCACAATTTCCCAAAACAAGATATAACATAAATCGGTTATCAAAACAGTATGGTAATGGCACAAAACCAGACACATAGATCAATGGAGCAGGACAGAAAGTCCTGAAACAAACCCATGGTTATATAGTCAATTAATCTTTGACAAAAGAGACAAGACTATATGCAATGAGAAAAAGTCTCTTCAAAAGACAGTGTTTGGAAAGCTAGACAGTTACACACAGAGGAATAAAAGTGAACCACTTTCTTAACATCATACACAAAAATAAACTCAAAATGGATTAATGACCTAAATGTGAGACCTGAAACCCTAAGAATCCTCGAAGAAGAATGCACACACAATATCTCTGACACTGACTGTAGCAACTTTTTTTTCATAGCAGCATTTTTCTAGATATCTCTTAAGGCAAGGGAAATAAAAGCAAAAATAAACTATTGGGACTATATCAAAAAAGCTTCTGCACAGCAAAGGAAACAATCATCAAAACTCAAAGACAACCTACTTAACAGGAGAAGATATTTGCAAATGACATATCTTATAAAGGGCTCATATACAAAATATATAAAGAACTTATATAATTCAACACCGAAAAAGAAATCTGAAGAAAAATGGGCAGAAGACATGAACAGATATTTCTCCAAAGACATACAGATGGCCAACGGACACATGAGAAAATGCTCAACATCACAGATCATGAGGGAAATGCAAAACTATAATGAAATACCACCTAACACCTCATGCCTGTCAGAATGACTAAAATAAAAAACACAAGAAACAAGCATTGGCAAGGATGTGGAGGAAAAGGAACCCTCTCGCACTGCTTGTGCAGCCACTGTAGAAAAGTTTAAAGGTTCCTCAAAAAATTAAAAATGGAACTACCCTATGATCCAGTAATCACACTATTTACCCAAATATGAAAACAATAATTTGAAAAGATATGTGCACCATTTTTTTCCCAAGATTTTATTTACTTGACACAGAGAGAGAGAGAGAGAGTTCACAAGTAGGCAGATAGGCAGGCAGAGAGAAAGAAGCAGGCTCCCACTGAGCAGGGAGCCCAATGTGGGCCTCGATCCCAGGACCCTGAGATCATGACCTGAGCCGAAGGCAGAGGCTTTAACCCACTGAGCCACCCAGGAGCCCTGTGCACCTCTATGTTAATGCATTATTTACAATAGCTAAATTGTGGATCCAGCCCAAGCATCCATCGATAGGTAAATGGATAAAGATGTGGTATACATATAATGGAATGTTACTTAGCCATAAAAAAAAAATGAAATCTTGCCATTAGCAACACGAATGGATCTACAGGATATAATGCTAAGTGAAGTAAAGTCAAAGAAGACAAATACCATCTGATTTCACTCATATGTAGAATCTAACAAAACAACCTAACAAAAGGAAACAAAAAACCAGACTCTTAACTATTGAGAACTGATGGTTATCAGAATGGAGGTTGTTTGGAGGGAGTGGAGGAGGGATTGGTAAAGTGAAGGGGATTAAAGGTACATTTATCATGCATGGTAAATGTGTTGTAATGTACAGAATTGTTGAATCACTATATTGTTCACCTGAAACTAACACTGTATGTTAACTATACTCGAGTTAAAAGGAATAAAAGGGAAAATTTCTGCATATATTTTCAACACCAATTTATTATTTATCTGCTTAATAATGTAATTTGCTTCCTTGTTTGTAATGCATGGTGTTAGGGGAGTCCTATGGAAAATGGTATCTAGGGAGGGAGCCCATGGGAAATGAGGAAGCTTTAAAAATGAGTTGTCACTCTGGCTCCTCCACTCAGGGAAAATGTGGCCTGAGAGGGTCTAAGTACAATGGAAAGAAGTAGGCAACTGGCCTCCCCCAATATACATCCTTAATTTAAGTGCTAATTTAAATTTAGAAATAGGTTATAAATTCACTACTGCAAAACTAAAAAATTAAACTTATGATAAAAAAATAGCTATGGGATCGAATCCTAACCTCAGGGGATCTTTCTTATCTGCAGCCAGTAGGTTGACAGCACAAGGCAAAGACAGTAAACTGCCCTCAAGCTTCTTAATGTGTCTCTCTCTCGAGGAGACTGTGCACACATGTGAATGCTCAAAGACCACATTTGTGTGCCAGGCACCACACTAGATGCTAGGGTTAGAGTGATGAGTCAGAGACTGTTGTGTCCTTATGAAACTTAACAGTCTCACGAAAAAGGCAGGAGTGGTAGACTTTCTTCTTTCCTTTGATGTGGAAGACAACCACTCTCCAGTCTTCAATCTTCCTTTAAACTGGGCTAAAAATCCAGGTTAAATGCAGCAATACCATTGTGTGCTATTTTTCCAACCTTGGGAACAAAGTTTATGCTGTCTCAGTTATGATGTTTTAGTTTTAAAATTTCCTATTCACTTTTTAAGGCTGCCAAAGCATACTTTGCAGTTGCTGTTATAAACAGACACAATTTTTATCTAATTCTAGGGCTTTTAATAGCTTGGAAATTTTTCATACACAAAAATAGAGTCCTACTATACTCACCTCCAGTAGCCTCACGAATTTTCAATTCATGGCTAATATCGTTCTATCTACTCTACCAATGCAATGCTCTCATCCCACTACTTTAAAGTGAATCCTATTAGTCACATCTTAAATCACAATTGACACACCTTAAAACACTTGACAATCCATATCCAGGGTTCAAATTTTCCTGTTCATCCAACTTGCAAGACTTCTGCTTGGACATCCATTCCGTGAATACAGTGATACCAGGGAAGTCCTTTGTACAAATATCCACTACCACACAGTTAGACGACCTACTGCTGCAAAGATCCTCCGTGACTAGCTGTTCATACCATCTGCAAGAGGTTGTAAAAGAGATCGAATTTGCAACTGAGTTATATTGGAGTCAGAGTCAGAACACCAACCCAATTCCCTTGATGACTAGTGTTCGTGGTACTACGCAATGCTATTCTTATGAAACTCTTATTATATGTTCTTCAGGTCCCCACAAACCCTAACCATCACCACAGCACACCCCACCCCCCGTGCCTCAGAATGTGATCTGATTTGTCAATGGGGTTATTGCAGAAGTTATTAGTTAAAATGAGGTTATTAGGATGAGCCCAAAGCCAATATAACTGGTGTCTATAAAAAGGAGAAGTCTAGACAAATACACATACAGAGAACACCAGGTGAAGCTGAAAGCAGAGACTGGAGTGAAGCTTCTACATGCCAACAAAGTAAAAAATTGCTAGCAAAGCACCAGAAGCTACGGGAGAAGCATGGAGGTCTTCCTCGCAGCCCTTACAAAACACCAATCCTGTGAACAACTTGTCTCAGGCTTCCAGCCTCCAGAACTGTGAAACAATAAATTTCTGATAAACAACAGTTCATGGCTCTTCACTGCAGTATTCTTCAACATCATTAAGTCTATTTCATTTTTAATTTAGATGTATGGATCTACAAGCATGTGGAACCCATAAACCATGAATACAAGAGAACTTCTATGGCTAAAACAGGTCATAAAATAGGTATGGCTCATGTGTCTGTGGAGGGTCATGGTGTTCACTATATTGGTATGTGGATTATGCTAATCTTACTCAATTCAAAGCCAAACCAAACAAACAAAAACAGTGCCAGAATTGCTTAGTTTTTATAGTTTTATTTCAGATTAAAGTGCATTTCTTTAAAAATGTTTCAATATCCAGTTTAGTTTCAATTGGCAAGTAATAACAATTAACTCTCAAGAGATCATGAAAAGTTTTACTGTGGGTGAGATAGATTCTCCCTCCCTCGATCCAATCATAATAAACCTGAAAATACACTTTTAGTATTGGTCTACCTGCTTCAAACATTGTATGAAAACATTACACAAATACTGACCACATCCTTATTTCCCAAATACTAGTGCAGTTAATTGGGTAATGAACAGGTACTTCTGTGAAATTTCAACTTAAATCATTTGACTTATCAAATATAAACACTTTGAATGTAAAACTAAGCTCTCAGAGTTTATCAAGTGGTGGGAACAAAAATACCGTAGAGCTAATAAATGACTGATTTGGCTTCTCTCAGCCTTGTCTAAGTGCATTTAGTCAAGTCTATCCACAGGAGGTAGTGTTAAGATACATTGAAAGCAACTGATTCCCCACCAACACAGAAAGCAAACTCCCTCAACTCCCAATTTATTTCACAGGTATGACAGAACCACCGAGTGCCAGATGTCTTTCCTTCACACATCAATGTCCCTTAACATCCATGGTAAACACAGTACTATAATTTGAGTTTAAATAGGAGAAAAAAGAATATGTAAAAAGTACCAGTATCTCCTAGTATATATGTATTTTGAGCAATACAGTCAGGGGAACACATTTTTATAAAAGTAAAATCTAAGTAACAGCAATAGAAATTAAGGACTTAATTAAAGGAATCAAGAGCCCCATTTGCAATCTAGAAGCAAATGAGCAACTGGATTTACAGGCCACATATGAATAAACCTACCCTTTGTAACAGGGATCAGCAAACTTTAAAAGGGACCAAATAAATATGTGAATGTTAGGTATTAACAGGCCATACAGCCTGCCACACTACTCCAATCTGCTACTGCAGCAGGAATGCAGTCAGATACTATGTAAATAAACATGGCTATGTCCCAGGAAAATCTTATTACTGGCACTGAAATTTTAATTTCATCTTTCCATGTGTCACAAAATATTACTTTTGATTTTTTTTCAACCTTTTAGAAAATGTAAAAACCATTCCTACCTCAGAGGGTGTATAAAAAACAGGTGGCAGGCTGTAGTTTCTTGACCTGTTCGTAATGACATACCAGGTTAAGACTGCCATAGTTCAGTTTCTATACTCAAAATTCAGTTAATTTTATTTTTTAGAAAATTCTCATTCTACAAAAATAAAAACGTCTTTAGACACTTGCTAATTCAATTAAGTATCAAAATAGCTATTACACTATATTCCATTTTCCACTCCATGACTTTATTTTAAAGGTGAACTTTCTAGTTATATGCAATTTATTCATTTAAGAAATAATTCTGCCTACTACTGGGAGTTATTTCCTCCTTTTTGGGGAGTAGGATATTAAATAATGTGTACATTATTTTTTAAAAAAGATTTTATTTTTAAGCAATCTCTACCCCCAATGTGGAGCTTGAACTCACAATCCCAAAACCAAGAGTTGCATGCTCCACCAGTAACTGAGCCAGATAGGTGACCTGTAAATAATGTATATTTTAAATAATTATTCAGGGTATTTATGAGTATCAGTTCTGGTACTCTCTTATAGACAGGAAAACTGCCAGCTATTTTCAAAGTATGTATGAGTGTACCTAGACTAAAAAGCTACATACTTTTTTTTTTTATTCCATGTGCTATCAGTTTAAAATACTGCCTTCAATCTTGTACTCTCAGGTAAAGGGAGAGATTATCTTTTCTTCTAATGGTATACTTTAGGAGAGTAAGCATTTATAGGTTGGCACTTCACGTTTGGTTTTCACTGCTCTTTGGCTTGGCATATAAAGAAGAAAATGGTTAAGACCACGTTATAAAATTTAACATTCCATTCCAAGACATGAGTGAACATTCAAATCTGTTAGACTACTATTCTATTAAATAGCTACAAATTTCAAACTCTAATGACTCAGATTTTAATACTTTCAAAAAGCAATATACAAAAGCCTGGCATAGGAAAAACATATATTAACTGGACCATCACAAACCAAAGCCCAGATTTGTTTTATAATCAAGCGATCAACAAATTTTGATAATTTGATTAAAAACCCCATTACTTAACTTCTGGCTACATTTTCTTAAGTGCTCTGAATGAGTACAATTCTTATGAAAAGAGTATTTAAAACGTGAGGGAAATAGAACAGAATGCCAAGAAAAACTAATTTTTACAAAATCAAAGTATTCAACTGTCTTTCAAATACCATTTTAAGATGAAATGGACATTTTCAATAATATTAACGGGAAAGTAACCAGAGGTCTTTAACTAAAATGATGAGCCACATCTGTCAGACAGGGCTTATTGTGACTGGTAACTTTACTGCCAAGTTAATCTTAGGATAGTCTGTTTTCAATGTTTATTAGTAAAACAGGGAAGCCCCATAACTTAGAAGGCAGGATTTATTTAGAGACTAAATGTTATTTCTAATATCTGAAAACTTACTTTTATACTTAAAAAATGAGAACATAATCCACATACGCTACTCATGAAAAAAGGGTCAAACTGTCCATTTGTTTAGTAAGGTTCTTTATAACATGAAATACCTGTCTGCCTATCTTCCTCCCCAAACCATAAATTTTCCAAATCTAAAAAATGCTCCAAAGGGGCAAAATTCTACCTATCTTTAATTCTTGAAAAACTTTTTAACTTTAATTTGAAGCCTTCAAGACCAGGCTGCATCCCCAGCATAAACTTGAAAAACGTTGTTTAAAAAACCACTGAATTTTATCTTTGGTGGCTGTAATTCCTGGGTCTTAAACCCATTTGTGTTATCACCTAATTTACAGCTTGAAGCCCCGTAGGCCTAACCACCACAAATGCAATCCACAGATATCGGCATCTGTATGGGTCCTGTGGGAGCTTCTAGAGATAAACTGTCAGGCCCCATCCCAGACCTGCAGAATCAGAATCTGCATTTTCTTCTGTATACAAGTTTGAGAAGCACTGTGTTACAAGTAAAAACTTAACTCTAACACTTGTCTACAATGTATAAGACCTTTCTGATGGCTTAGGGATAAAACAGACATGGGTTTTACTAATGAGCAAACAGCTCCCTCTCCCCCACCAAAATCTTACCTAATATTGTCAGTAACTGCTATTTTATGGCCTTCTAGCCTAGCTGCAAATTATCTCCCTGAAAATCAGTAACGAAGAGTATGAGATGGAAACAAGGTCCTTTTTACTGGATTATAAAGTCAAGTTGGAAAGAATGACATTAAGGTAAAATCTGAACCCTTTTAAACTCATATTTTCTGTTAAATTCCAACAAAGGCTTTTTAAACAGCACTTACTTTTAATTACTGTCTTTCCTTTATCTTAAAATACTCTAATTGTGTATTTTACACACACTCCTCTCATTTTCCCCTAATTTTGTTTCTTGCCCTGCCCTTTTTATTTTAGGCAAAATATGATCCAATTTTCTTGACATTTTTATGATTCTTAAATACGTAACGGAATCCCTGACTACTTTCAGGCTGTAAAGAATCCATGAGCAATGCCAGAAAAATCTTGTTCAGATTTAAATCTTATTTTTGACTATATTATCCAATAACATTATCACTAAACCTGATTCACACTACAGTAAATGGAATTTGAGCAAAAGTTCCATACCATTCAGCCATGGCTTTCAAACTTGTTCAAATGTAACACCTTTGACAACAGGCTCAGTGTAATCCTGAAAATTTAAATCCACCATATGAAGTTCATTCTGGAACATGAGAAGTTATACTGTGCTTCTGCAAGCAACCAGATTCTTTTTATAAATGTATAAAAGAAATCACATTTGAGTGTTCTTATTAATATTTGCCATTTGTTTTATTAACCCTTAGAAAATACTGAAAAACTGATTTAATTTTAATAGCTAAACAACATACTGAACCCGATCACGGAGAATAGTTTTTGCTATTTACGAATCATTCAGGTAAAAATTTAAAGTAAGAATATTAAAACTAAGGTGCCTCAAATATAAACTGTATCAAGAATGAAGATTTAGCAAACTGGTTTCTGCCTTCGAGTAACCTTTTTTTTTTCCAAGTAATATTTTAAGCACATCCTTGTTCAACCACAGTATTTGAAAATACATACTTGTGCTTGTATCAAATTCAGTGACTTATGTAAATGCTAAACACTTTAGTCCCATTTTCTCCTGTACTGCTGATGTTCTCAAGAACTTCATTTCACCAGCTAGTTCACACAAACATTAAGATATACTCATGACATAAGCCAATTTTGACTCCATATAAACACATATACATACTTCTTATGTGCCTCTTTACTATGAAATATAATTTGGGAAGTGGGAGGCAATATAAACCACAATTATAATTCTGTTAAAAAGTTTCTATTTTTAGTTATTTCGTCAAGCTACAATCCTCAGTTTTACTGTCCCAGAATTTCCTTTAAACCCAACTGGTATAGGACTATGAAACTTACACCCCTAAAATATCTGTAATGATGGATTTATAATTATAAAAAAGACACCAACTTTTCTGGCTGGCGGGTGGTCCCCTTCTGAATATAGGAACTAAGTAAACACAAGAATTAAACTTTCTGTAACTTGGTAAAGAATATGTGCCTTTTCAAGCTGGTTAGTTCTGAATAAAGTATGAAATTGTGAAGGTCATTCACTCATTCTAATCAGAGAGCAAATGAGATATTCTCACTGCAAAGAGACAAAACAAATATGGGAAGTCAGGCACTAATACTAGTTGGTAAAATTTACAAATGTTTTAATTATATACACCCTATTTTTTTTTAAACTAGGCAAAACATACATACTTCAAAAAAACAATTTCAAATTTCTTCCAAGTTTGTTTTAGGTGTAGGTGAAAAAAAAAAACAGATAAATTTTAGATATCATATAGTCCAAGTTGTAACAAAAATAGTCAAACTAACTCTCCGCTTTAAAAAGAAATGTAATGAAGCTTTCTAGTGGCTGATACCCTCCTTCCAAACCAAAAAAAAAAAAAAAAAAAAAAAAAGTATGGGTATGAATAACGAAGTTCTCATGTAACACTTTCTCATTTCTTTAAGTTTAACTCCTTCTGGTTGCTTTAGAAAATAATCTCATGTTTTTACTAAGATTACTAAGTACAAAACTATTTGTATTTGTAGATACAGAATCCAAATCCTAAAAACATCTGCAGCAAGCCCACAAAGCACTTCAACTGCCAATACCGGTATCTCAGTATTTAATATATACAAAATAAGTTTCTATTAAACAAAGGTATTCACAAGTAGCTGCAGAAAAATTCATGCCATTGACAAAGGCTGAAATTTATAAATTAAAAACATTGTAATCTATACATAATGTACAGTCGTGCATTTTAAAATGAATATGTCTCATGTGACTAAATTTTCACAAGCAAATGCTGCTGCATAAATACTTGCTAACGCAAATGAATGGAATCTTTGTAAGTTCTGCTTTAATATTTTAACCCTAAAAATTGCTGCTTTTGGTATTTTTCTTGAAAGCTGTCCAAAGTTGACATGTGCAGAAAAAAAATGTTCCAATTCTTTTGCATCTCATTTAAGGTGTTCTACTGAGAACAAATTTCTTAAACCTCAGGCAAAACAAATATAAATTAAAAAAAAATCAAGTATAAACACCTTTATCAGTTCAGCAAAAAATTCAAATAGAAATGTTCCATTTTACTTACTTAAAATAAGGTATTTTTCATTTTTCATGAATGTTTCATCAGAATATGTAGTTTAAGATGTGTGCAATAAACTGCTTTTGTTTCTAGTTTTTGCTTCCACATTTCAGTAAGATATTTAAATTTTTGAAAAACTATGCATCGCAGCCAAGAAAATATTGTATGAACAAAAATCTTACATAATAAACTTACAACTTACATAAGTCACAGCCCTTCAGGGTCTGAAATGTTACCAACTTTGCAAACACTGAGTCTGAAATTGTGCTGTATTTCAGAACTTATTTTATGATCAACAAATCCAGTGATGTTGGGGGAAAAAAAGTTCAATTTTCTCTTAAAATACTAAATGGAATTTTCATGGGTTGGTGACCTCCAACGTGACTGCAAATTTTTTATTATACAGTTTGCCATGCTACCAAGTTTCTCATGCATTTCAAACAGCTGACTTCCTGAATAATTATGGAGATCTTCTGAATCTAGTTGAAGAGCAAGTGCACTAATCTGTGCCATAAGATTTTTAGGTAATGGAGTCTCCAAAGCAACAGGATCAATTAAATCTAAAAGAAAAAGAAAAAAAGAACAATTAATTTATTCCAGATAAAACTTAAGCTGTATGTATCTTCTTTTAAGTTAATAAAAAGTATAAGTGCCTAAGATTTAAGTTGAGAGTGTATTGTTGTTCCTCAAGGGAACAAGGCAACAGAAAAATCTACACCATAACTTATTCAGTGCCATTGAAGAAATAGCCAGGTTACTTCATTTTTATTAGAACACAATTTAGTTTATATCCTTATTTGAGTAGCAGTTGACAGTTGGAGAAAAACTAGACATACTTGGAGTCAATATCAGTTCTTTTTCATGCACTTGGCCACTTGAACCAAAAAAACCCCAGAAAACAAAAACCTTATCAAATTAACAGAGCACGGTCAAATCAAAACTAGAAGCATATATTCAAAGTCAGCTGATGCTGTAATTAAAACTGTCCTGCTTTTGCTAAGACATACCTGAGTCAAGTCTTTCTTCATCAGAAGGGAGAGATTTAGTTTGTATTCCATTTACTGTATTCCCAGAAATATCAAAAACTGGAATATCCTCTAGTCCACGAGACTTTACCTTGATTACACACAGGCCAGTAAAACAAAAACAAAACCAACAAATTGAAAGTTGCTTTTAAAAGGACCAACACCACCAGCACTGGAAAAGAATCTAACATGTTTCCCAGCCCATCACATGACTACTAGCTTAGCAAATCCTGCTAAGAAAATATGTTCTACTAACGATTCACACAAAAAATCAGATTACAAAGTGTTTTCTGTTTTCTCAAAAAGCTGGCTAGGAGTTCGTAATATTTTCTAATGGGCTTCTCAAGAAATAGCCATGGTAGCCACGAAAATTACACTGTGTTTCCCAAGTTTAGGACCATAAGAAAAGAAAACCCAAGGCAGGTATTTCCACGCTTAAAAAAAACATATGGACTTTTTAAAAAAAAGAATACAGTTTTGAAAGGTGTTCCTAAGCTTACTGATTAGTGATTGAGAAAATACGAGTTTCAGAATGTTAGTTACCATATTGATGGGTCCATCAATTAGACTCTTGTGTAGATACGCAAGAGAATGAATAACATGTCCACGCAAAAACTTGTATATGAGTGTACATAAGAGTAAAAGGTAAAAACAACCTAAATGTTAAGCAACTGGTAGATGACCTAAATGTTGTATATTCATACAAGGGGTATTATTTAGCCATAAAGAGGACTGAAATACTGATACACATGAACCTTGAAAACATTATGCCCAAAGAAACCAGTCACAAAAGACCACAGCATATGAGCTCACTTTTATGAATGGTCCACAGAAGGCAAGTCTATGAGACTGAAAATTACTAATATAATCTTTGAGTTTCTTAAAGGAGTTTTTAAAAATTACAAATATTTAATAATCTTTAAATCAAAGACTTTCAAGAAAACAGCAGAAGTCTTCAGGAGCTAGCAAACTCCAGTCTCGGAAATTCTAATATAAACACTGGATTTCAAGCTTTAACAGACCCTGTTTTCATTTATTCACAATTTTGTTTAATTTCAATGGACACATAAAGGGTCTCTGCATAGGTTTCAATACAGTCTGACTCCTTCTGAAATGATAAGAGTTTTCCACTTAAATTTTTATTGGGGGTCACAGGGTGGAGAATCTTGGCTTTTATCAGAATCCTGAAAAATGTCTATGACCCAAAATATTTATGTGCAAAAAGTTGGTAAGAACAAGAAAAATTAGTTACAGTTGTGGACATCAAAACTGAAATACTGTTAATTACACACTTGCAAGATTTTTATTAGAATGTTTAGATTTGAACATCTAGGTTTTAGGAAAAGCAGCCATGGAACCAATCACCAATTTGATGGAAATGAATGAGACAAGGAAATGAATGAATGGAAATGAATTAGAAGAGAACTCAAAGAACAAAGAGATGCATTACACGAAACTGTACAAAATCAAGAAGGAAACTTCTCTGTGAAATTATAAAGTGATCTTTTAAGTTAACCCTCACGGGGGGGGGGGGGGGGGGGGGGGGAAGGTGGCATAAAATGAGTTTTTAAACAAGACTACCGACTTCTGTAATTGCTACTGAGAGATCATTTATCTATACCTGACTTATAACATCTAAGTTTACCTGCTGCTCATGATAGATTCTAAGAGCCTTCTTTACATTGGACACTTTTGGAGAACGGATAGGAAGAGTTTTTATTTCAGATGCTGTAAGAGTACTCAAATCACCAATCGTTTTTATATTCTTAGCTCTAATGAGCTGTCCCAGTCCTCTGGCCCTGAAGAGATTAAGAAAAAAAAAGGAAAAACATCATCATTTACTTTCACATTTATTCTCTTTGTAAGGGCTTACTCAGCTGAATTTCCCGATTTATGCTCAATCATAACTGAATCTTACATAGGCTCACCTAGCCTACTCCGAGGATAGGCAAATATACATTTAATTTAAAACAAAATTTGATGTGTTTGCTTGGCTTAAGCAATAGTGCTGGGAAGAGACTAATAAGCCCAACGTGTATCTCAGACTTCACTTACATTATGACTTAATGGCTACATGATTTTGGTGGAGTAACCTTTAGAAACTTCAACTCGTAAAGTGGAAGTAGTAAGTATACTCTTTATGGGATTTATGATTAAATAATAACATAAGCAAAGAGTTCAGCACAACATCTGACAAATATTAAGTACACAATTATCTTAGCCATTACTGTATTATGGTAGATGTTTCTCTTATTGCCCTACCTGTCCCATCTTCCCAGATTAATTTTTATTTCTAAAACAAAATGTGCAAAAGTGCACATAAGGTCAATTCTAAATATAAAAACCTCAATCATTTAAATACTCCTCTTAAAGATGTGGCATCTTTAAGTATAAACTAGCACAAATAACTACTTACCACATGTTTGATGTAATCTGAGGTAAAATGATATCAACTGGAGCCACACAGTTCACCAAAGCTGGGTAAACACTTTCTGTTGGACATGGCATAGATTCTTTAGCCATTTCTGTAATCTTAGAATAAATTTCAAAATCGTTAAATAGAGGTCACCTGACTGAACATGAAAATATAAAGTTGCATGAAAACTAAAGCACTTCTTACTAAACACTTCTTTGAGCTCTTAAACTTAGGGCTACGTGATCCTGGGGACAGAAATCCTTTGGTTGAAGTGGCATTATGCTAGATAGAAGAAAGGAGAGAAAAAAAAACTCAGAACCCTAGAAAACTATAACTTCACAACTTTAACTTTACTTTCATTACTTAAGAGTGCAGTAATTTCCTAAAATTTTGAAAGTGTAAAATGTAATAAACAATTACCTAATTCATTACTGGATTATCACTGTCTCTTCCCACCTCTTCATGTTTGTTTACCATGCTGCAGACAGAACAATGTATCCAAACCAAAGACATCTTTTTTCTTTATTAATTTTAAGACAAACTACACTACATAATTCTGTACCTGCATACATGTATGTGTATTTTAAAGCCCACAGCTTACCTTAGACTGTGCAGTAGGTGAAGTTTTAACACTTTTTACTATGGGAGAATTACTTGAAGAATGGGACCTAACAATAGAGCATCGCCTATCAATGTCATCTGCCAATCCTGCTTGGTATATTGGATCCGCAAAGGAGACACGGCGAACCTGAAAACACAGGTCATGCTTTTATTTACAAAATTAAAGTTAAAAACAAAAAAACCCCACACCATAAATTCTCATTATTAAGTCCCCCAAAATAGAATGTAGGTTTAGAAGCTCAATTTATTTCACTAGAAGCCAACTGTACATAGCTGTATTTCTTCCTAATGGCTGTTTCACAGATAATACTTAATATCACTGGTCATTCCAATTATCCATGTTCTAAATGGTCTCTACATATATACCAACAAAGACTGAAACAGGGACAGTGGCAGAAAAATGTAATTGCACGGAGCAGCTGAAATTTTATCATCAAATTATACTAACCTTGTAGGCTTACTACAGTGACTTAAAAATACAAAGTAAAGAGTCAGAAATAGTACTAACTGGCCTCTGGTGTATTGTACTAACCTCTGTTCTAAACTCTTTAGAGGGTACCAGAGTCACAGCAACTGGGTGGCAATTTTTTAATTTAGCCTGTTCTAAACTTTTTTAAAAGAAATATAAAACTATTTATTATTCACTGTTTACCAGTATTTATAATAAAGTAAGCAATATACAGTTGGATAACATTCTGACTACAAAGCTATTGTTTTTCCTGGTTTCTGCTGAAACAGTAACTCAAATACTGAAAAGATTGAGACTACATGTCAGGAATGAGTTGGGGTAAAGAAAAAACATGCAGGTTAAGAGTCTGGGTTATAGAAGTCTGTCCACCCATTTATTCTAGCAGGTGCTAAACTGCCAACATTTCTAACCATCTGATTATGACTAGTTTCCATTAACGAAGTCCATGAATCATGACCTTTTAGTCAATACAGCAGAGAGATTTCAACTTTTTGAAAAGGCATGGCTCACTAGAAGAAACCTTTAAGTGTCCATTTAACTAAGTTTTGCTTACCTAATTAAAACACATGAGGACTTGTCTAGTTTTGTCATTTGGGTGGGGAGGTTATCGGTGGTGATAAAATTTTCCTTTCAGGAAACTTGCCTTTATATGACTGCAGATATGGATATGGATTCTGATATGGCTGCATTTAAATTGCCCAATTTATATTTAAATTTGTCCAATTAATTACAAAATTCGAAAGGCTAAGGCTTCAGGAAAAACTTCAGTTTAAAGTGATTTATTTCTTAAATTGCCAAAAATGATAACATCCCAGAAACATGGGCTTATCCATTGTTATAAAATGTTGTTACTGTTTTGATGAATGTTAAAAACAAAAACCATTTATGTATGTATTTTAAGTATACACAGAAAAAAACCCTAAATAAACAAAAACCCAGAATGGCCCTTAGGAGCCTCTTCTATCTAAACTCTTATGATGCGTTCATTCATTCAGCTATTTGATATAATATGCAATAAATACGCAATAAGGCATAACCACTAACCATGTAGATAAATGTCTCCTGGTCTTGATTCCCAAGAGTGAGCAGATTCTGTACATATCTGCTATAGAAAACTAAATGTCTCACTGTTGCTTAAATAAAAATTAAATCTCAGGTACTATCAAACAAAACATGACTAGTTAACTTTTTAAACAATCTAAAATATACCGAAGAAAAATGAAATATACTGAAGACATCAATCCCAATGCATTCTATCCTCATACTTTTCCAAGACTTCTCACTTAAGATACTTAAACAAAACCAAAAAACTAAATTCTCAGTGTTAGAATTTTTGGTACATCTTGAGGAAGTCTTCACAATGTGCTTGCTAGAGGCAAAATTATGTTCTATTTATAATGTACGTCTGTATATAAAAACACATGTATTCTACAGTAAATGGCAGGTTCAATTTCATAGTTAAAGAATGCTCACATCATACCTTTTCAGAACATCTCCTTGACTAAGGAGAGGACAAGATGAGCTATGTAAGCACATGTAACTTTTACTTTTTTAATTTATTCATTCAACAAATTATGTGCAAGTTATAGGGTCAGGAGCTAAAGCAAATACATAGAGAGAATCCATGTTTACAAACTAAAGGAGTCAGTTTAGTGAAGATGGGGAGATAAAATTATAAATGAAATCACATCCAGAAATTGATAAAGGCACAGCCTGAGGTTTTCTTCATTAGATAAGATCTGGAAATAAGAGTTTATAACAAATACTTAAATGTGAAACAGACTACATAATGTCCTAGCGCAAAGTGAATGCTAATTAAAGCTACTTCATCAGTTTCTAAAGTTTCCTCACATTATGAGCAAAAAAACCCAAACCAAAAAACCTATGAGAGATCCTCACCAATTCTGCAAAAGGTGAATAATGTATATGGTTGAAGATCTTAAGTGTCCTAAAGTAAAGGACTATATAAGGGCTTCAGTTTCCTTTTATCAACAACTTTTTCTTCTACCTGCCCTTTTCCCTAGTCGCTGTGGTAATTATTCAAAATGAGTGGTTCTATTAGCCTAATATTCTGTCATTCACCAGGAATTACTATATGGCCAAAATATTCAATTAAATATGGGCTAATTAATATTCAGCCTCAATTCTCCTACCTTGTGAACAGGTGACGCTATCTCATCTTCCTGAGGTCTTTTTAGTCCTCTCTTTAAAATGCTGGTTGATGGAGAAGCCAAAGGAGACCAGACACAGCGTGTCTGCATGCCACTAGGACTGCCATTTGCTGATACAAGTAAAGGATCAAGTTCCCTTAATTTTTGAGGAGATGCATTACTGTCTTCTGTTATTAGCTCAGAGATGGCCGTTTCAGATGTCAGAGACTGCGATGTTTCCTCCACTTGCTCTGCAGTATGGTGAACTTCTTGTAAAATTCCATCATTTCCCCCCACCATTTGACTTGCAGCTGTTGTTTCTTCAGACTTAAGTTCGATTTTTGTTTCAGTTTCATTAGAGTCAACTTTTCCTTCTTCAGTGCTCATCCCAAGTGTGCTGAGAACAAAACTGCCGATATTCATAGATGATGTATCTGTTTCAGCTTGTACAGGCTTGGTAGAGATTCTGGTAGTCGAGTCCTGGTCCTCTGTTTCATTAACTTGGTCAGCTTCAGAGCTTACCTCACCAATCACGGTCTCTTCAGAATTTTCCGTTTCAGCATTCATTCCTTCAGATGAGCCTGGACCAGATTCGTCACTTCCTTCACCTAATTCTCCAACTGCTGTTTGTTCAGGTGTCTCTACATGAGCACTCATTTCTGTGGTATTATCAGAATGACCAACAACAGAATTAAATTCTTCAGTTACTGCTTCTTCAGCCTCCAGTTTTTCAGCTGCCTCTGCTTCAGATTCATCACTTCTTTCACTATTTATCTTCATTACCTCTTCTTCACTAATACCAGTTTTGATACTCTTTTGTTCGGAAAAGCTAGCTTCCGATTTATCACTTTCTACATCCAATTCTATAGCTTCTACTTCTGGATTGAATTTTGCTTTAGCTTTACATGCATCTGTTTCAACATTGACAATGTTCTTTATACTTAGTTCCTTTTCCAAGACAGCCTCTGGCTTTTCTTCTTTGGTCTCCAAAGTAGAACATTCCAGTGAATTATCTTTGGATTCACCTAAACATGGGCTAACAGTTTTACATTTTTTATTGGATGGCTCTTGGCTCTCAAGAGGTGGTGCTTCTTCAGAATCCACATTGCAAGTTTCTTCTTCAAAATTTACTACTCCAGAAGGAAGAGGGTTTTGAATATTTTCTTTCAACTCACTTTCAGATATAATTAATGAATCATTAACATCATTCTCCTCCTTGAGTCCCAAATGAAAATTCACACAATTATGTTCATCTGAAAGTTTCACCTCAGAGCACAGATTAGCTTTAGAAGTCTCTGATACAGTTACAGGTGTATGCATATCTGTCTTTTTTGTTTCAATGACTTTTACATCATAATTTTCTGTACTCTTTAACCCAATGAATGACTTTTCCTGAGGTTGTGATTTTTCTCCACAGCAATCACAACCTTTAGATCTTCTTACCCTCCTACTTCTCTTATGTTGACATTCAAGTGTTTGCAAAGTTTTTTCAGAAAGCAAAGACATGTCTGATGTCCCTATTTTGGGGGATTCTCCCACGCTGTTATTTTCTACAGAATCTCGTTTTTGTAATCTCTTGCTGGCATTTCTAGTCCTTAGATTTGAATCCGGCACAGAAGGGTTTGAAAAGGAATATTCTGTACATTTGTTGGCTTTACTTTTTCCCTCATAAGCAGTTGACACATCATCAGAAACCTGCGATAAATCTGAAGAAACTGTAGAATCGTCAAGAGTTACAGTATTACTCTCATCTCTTTGTTCACAAATCTGAAATTTCAGATCTCTATCTACTTCAGAATTTGCTTTGTTATCAAGTGTCTGGTTTTCAACATTTACACATTCTTGTTTTATCACTTTCTCCTCTTGATCTTCAATGTCAACACTATCACTGCTTTTGGTTTTCCACTTTCCAGATCTCTTCTTTTTAGAACCTTCTTCTTTTGCCTCAGAACTATCAGATTCTGAGTTTTCAATGTTGGAAAGTAAACCTTGGGATGCTCTTCTTGTTTGATACCGTGTTCGTCCACTTACTGGTTTTTCAGAGGACTTATCTGCAATGTCCTGGGCACCATCTCCCTCAGATTTAATATTCTCAAGGTCTAGCTTTCTTTTACTTTCATCAATTTCAGAAGTAGTGCTAGTTTCCCCAAAAGTCTTCTCGTGTAAATTATTCCCTTTCTCAATTAAATTTTCCTGTAGAGTCTGTTCAGAAATCAATTTTTGCTTAGGTAACACGTCATCTTTTATATGTAATGGACTTTTCTGAAGGGTCTTTTCTTCTTCCTTACGTCTTTCTTTTTTTTGATGATTATTTTCTTTCTCTTGGCTCTCAGTGGTAGGCTCTGCTGTTTCTGAACGTCGCCTTGAGGATCGTCTAAGCGTTTTTTGATTTGGAGTTATCTGAACAGGACTATCCTCACCTACCATTTGATCTGCTGGTATTATAGCTGGGGGTGTATTTTCTTTGGATTCCAAATTGATTCCTAATGTTTTCTCTTCGACGGTACTGTTTTCTAATAATACATTTTCTATTGTTGGTTTAAGCATTGTATCCTCATACTCCACTGCAGATTCAGAGAGAGGAAACTGATTATCTAACACACATTCTGCTTGATTAAGCAAAATAGGTGGGTTATTTTCTAGGATTACTGTGCCATCAGTAGATTCCTGAGTATTTTTCTCCTGATCAGATCTCATTAAGAGCTTAGACCTTTTGTTCCCTGTTTGTTCAGCTTTACTTGACCTTCGGCTTGATCTCTTAATTCCATGTGCTATTTTTTCAGAATCAGATTTTGCAAAAGCCATTTCTCTTTTCTTCGTTTTTGGTGGAGTATCTATTTTACCCATGACTTCCGGGTTATTTTTCACTGTAACAGTTGATGACATATTATTTAAGGGGGACGGACTAAAAGGTCTATTTTCTGAACCATCAAACTTCTCCAAAGTAATAAAGGTTTGCCTCCGACTTGTAGGCTGTAGGGGAGTTCCGGAAATGATGGCATTAGAAACTGAACTACTGTTGATACCAGAAATAAGTTCTGTACTAGATACACATTCGGTTGTTTTCTTTGATGAAATTAAAGCTTTCTTTCGGGCATCATTATTACTGCTCGGTATTTCTGGACTGGTTTCCTCATTAGAACCACACTCATTATTTGAAAGAGAAGCCTTTTCAAGATGCTCATCCATACCACAGGTTTCCATGACATCCTGAGGACTAACAATGTCACTCTCCATTTGTTCCTCCTGCACAGAAACGTACACATGTATACAGATTAACCAACAAATAAGTCTGACTTTCTGAGGGAAATCTTAGTGTAAAAAACATCAAGAATTCAAAAGGCACATCACTGACTTTCAGTATTTTGTAAATACTCCAAATGTGGTGATAGATGCCCATTTATGTTCCTAATTATAAATATTTAGTAAGGCCAAAAACATTTATTTTATTTTTTATTTTTAAAAGATTTTATTTATTTATTTGTCAGAGAGAGAGAGAGCACAAGCAGGCAGAGCGGCAGGCAGAGGCAGAGAGGAGGAAGCAGGCTCCCTGTTGAGCAAGGAGCCCGACGCGGGACTCGATCCCAGGACCCTGGGATCATGACCCGAGCCGAAGGCAGCTGCTTAACCAACTGAGCCACCCAGGCATCCCAAAAAACATTTATTTTAAACACACATACACTCACATACATCCACAAACACAATAACTACAATTCTGTTAAAGTCCGTAAGTGAGAGTTACTATGCAATGTATCTTAAAATTAATGAGACTTTTTTAATGGAATAATGATTCTAAAAACCCCCAAATATGAAATACCAAATATACCTTATATATCACCTTGGAATCTTCCTTTGATTTTTCAGTTAAGGGAGGAATTTCCCTGAAATAAAAATGTATAAATTAAAATACTGTTTTTAATTAAAAATTAGAAAACTAGTTTACTTCAACAGCTTCCATACTTACATGGACTCTTCCTGGGTATACTGAGAAAACAAAGTGTCTTGTGAAACATCCAGATTATTATACATGACAGGAATATCGTATCTGAAAAAGATCTTACATAAATAACTTCAAAATGTGATATTCCTATAATTAGAAATTAAACTTAGATTTGTATTATCATCTTTTAAGAACAATGTAAAATTAAGGCTTAGATGTTTATTTTCCATGAAATCATCTTCTCTACCTTCTCCAACACTACCTCTATTAAGGAGTCAGCTCTGAAGGCATAAACATGTGGCATGTTACTAAGTAATCATATATATTATGAGATGCAGCCATGTATGGCATATCTTTTTGGCATTAAAATATAGCATATTATACATACTATTTTAGTTCTAAACAGAAAGTTACAGTTACTGCATAAAATCTAAGTGTGAGAGTACAGAATACCCAATTCAAGATAAAAGGCTACACACCTCTTTGTTTTGAGTACTTCTTTCTGATGTTCAGTTAGTATTCTTTCCTTTGCCTCCTTTCCTTCTGGAGGTATAAACACAAAGTCAGTAGACTTTTCCTCTTCCAAAGGCATTTCACTCTTTGTTTTTGCAGAAGACGATTCTAATTTCAACTGTAAATTTATAAAAGGCAAATGTACACTTGAGTTTCCAAATTATTTTCCAATACTTCAATCAATCTCTACTCTAGCACTCTAATAAAGTTATTCAATAATGACTAGGAAGTTTGAAGTTCAAATCTATAGGATATCCTCGGTTAATAATAGTACAATGTCCCTTGCTTTCTTTCTGCCTCTAATAAACATTCAGAAAAAAAAATTACTATGTCTCTTTAAAAAGTACTTACCAGTACTTACTTACCAACAAAGCACAGACAAATATGTTATTCAGGCAAACATATGGAAATCAAGTGGTTTGGCAAGAAGAGAATATATCAGCAGCTTTCAAGCTGAAGCATAAACTAAGTCAAATTGAGTAAAAGTTGCCAATATAATACATGCTCCATACCAGTAACATTGGTACTGTTATTTTTACAAATTTTCAGTGCAATTGTTTTCATTGTACTTTACAGTGACAACAAGACTGTGTTGAGAGTCGTTCTTTAAAGATAGTATTTTTTCTTTCATTTTTGCCATGGTTTCAAGATTATAGAATACCCTTATTGGAAGTCAAGGAGGAGAGAAGTATTGTCTGAAATCAGTTAACTGGCAATTAGTAAGATTAGGGGTATTAGATTTGAGGCCAAAACAGGTATCTTACTTGGTATTCTCTTTCTATTCAATAACAGAAGTTCTAAAATGTTCTCTTATGCTACCTATGCTATATTCATACCTAGATTTCATTCCATCTCAAGAGGGCTACTGCCTGAATTAAATATACTTAGTGGATGCTACATATTTTTTTAAAAAAGATTCGTCAGAGGGCGCCTGGGTGGCTCAGTGGGTTAAAGCCTCTGCTTTCGGCTCAGGTCATGATCTCAGGGTCCTGGGATCGAGGCCCGCATCAGGCTCTCTGCTCAGCAGGGAGCCTGCTTACCCCTCTCTCTCTGCCTGCCTCTCTGTGTCCTTGTGATCTCTCTCTCTGTGAAATAAATAAAATCTTTTTAAAAAATAAATACATAAATAAAAAAGATTCGTCAGAGAGACAGAGCATAAGCAGGGGGAGCAGCAGAGAAGCAGGCTCCCCTCTGAGTAAGAAGCCCAATGTGGGACTCAATCCCAGGATTCTAGGATCATGACCTGAGCTGAAGGCAGACACCTAACCAACTGAGCCACCCAGGCTCACATGGACGCTACATATTAAGCACCCTTTAGTAAGAATGAATCACTTCACAAAGCTTCTAGATTTCCATACCATCTTAATAGTCTTTTTAGAGCAAGCTCTATCATTCCCCTCTAATCCTTTTATTAGCCTTTAATCACTTTGTTTCCAATTAGAAGCTGTATATTCTCAAACTTCTAACTACTTCAATATTAAAAGTTTTATTTAATAGACACAGGACCAGAGCATGGGGACACTGCTAGATTTCAGAATGTCAGGCACAGGGGACTTTACTAAAGGAAAGCACCAGAAGCATTCACAAAGGAAAAGAACCATATTCACTGCGAAACAACTGGCCAATTTGGAATCCTTGTTCAGCAAGAACCCATACCCCGATCCCAACCTTCAGAAAGAAATGGCCTTGAAACTGGAGATCCATCCCACCATACTGCAGGTTTGGTTCAAGAACCACAGAGCAAAACTCAAGAAAGCCAAACAACAGCAATTAGCTAGGGTGGAAGTCAAGACCAGCTCTTCCAAGAGACCCATGGATGCCCCTCCAGGATCCCCCAATGGTGCCTACCCTGCTTCCCTAGTTTATACAGATCACCCGATACCTTCCTTCCTCAGCATATGCTCCAATTTGAAGGTTCTCCCAGACCATTCTGTTGGCCACAAAATAGTCCACTTTGGCTACTGCCAAGACCCTAACATCTATTCCCTTTGTCCCATTATGGAAATCTCAAATTCTTCCCACAAGCTTCCCACTGCTAATTCTCTTGGCTCTTCATCTCCACAAAGAACTTAATGAGCAAAACAAGACACAAAAGGTCACATACTGCAATGATTCGCAATGATTCCTATACGAAAGATCTGAGATCCACGCAACATGGATACATTCCAGAAACATGCTCCGTGAAAGGAAAAAAAGGCACACAAGCGCCCATGGGGTTGGAGTGAGTGGAAAGAGGTGCTCAACAAACTTACAGCAATGGGAATGTTTCGTGTTGTAATGAGGATGGAAGGAACCTGCACTAAATTCATCCAAAGACACAGAACTGTAATACTGTGTTACATACACCACACAAAGCAATGTGACAGGATGAAGGTGTCAGCCAATACCATGGCGGTAATCATTTTGCAATATATAAATGTATCAAATCAACACATTGTACACCTTATACTTGTATCTCAGTAAAGCTGGAGACGATTTTTAAACTATATCTCAATAAATATATACGATGGAAAAAAGTTCTATTAAATAAAATTTGGAAAAACATACTTTGACTGCTGGTTTCTTATTTTCTTTGGCATCCTTTGTTTGTGCCAAAAGAGAATCTCTTTTTCCACTTGATTTTCTTTCCATGCCACTTATCTTCATATTTAACTGTGAATTTTCTGTCTGTTTCATTAAAAATAAAATAATTTTTAAGTGCAAATGTTCTATTTCTCCTTTTTATGTTTCGAAAATTCCAGTATAATACTCATTTCAAATATCAAATCCCTTCTCATTATTCACTTACTAAAATTATGTCAAAGAAAACAGCCTTTGTCTAATTAACAGTAAATAGGTTTGGCATGTCTAACTTACACAGAAGCTATTTTGCACCATTTTTATAAATTTTATGAATTCTGAATATTTTGAGAACTTTACAAGTTGTAAAAATAAGATACACCAATAAATACTAATAATGAATCAAATTAATGAACTCAAAGACCCCTCCTATTATTGGGAGTATTTCTAAAAAACAATCACAGCCATAAAACTTTAAACATCAAACAATGAGGCATGCATGATAGAAAATATTACCTATCATATCCCTTTTAGGCTTTTTCAGGACAAATTACACCAAATGAGTCTCCACAAATCTAATTATCTGATAAGAAGTTTTTATTTTAGTCAAAAATGAAAACTGGAGTGTTTAGATAGCTGCAAACTTTTTTCTTACAGGTTCTAAACAATTATCAGCCAAGACTATATTTGTTGTTGAGTAGGAAAAAAGTTGTCTAATAATGTCTACTTCATGGATATGGAATACCCATGCTTTTATAGTCCTTTATCCTCAGATAGTGACTATTAGACAAAGTAATCTTGTTCCAAATAGGTTATATGATAGCAAACTGTGTTTTTCTGACAGAAGGAAGCAGATTTGATGGAGAGAACTGAGAAAATGAAGAGCAGCTCTTGCTTAAACACAGACCAGTAACTATTATTCCTAGTTTACCTACAGCAACACTTAACCATCTATTTTACTAATTATATTTGCAAAGGAATAGACACAAAATGCCATAGTTCAAAAAGGATCATTAATGAACAAGAATCAGAGACTATTTACCTGAGAATCTACGGTGAAATTTATTGCCATTAAATCAGAAAATTTTAGGCCAAAGGGCAAAAAAACAGCTAAATTAATGAAATTGCATCAAACAAAAAACCTTTTGCACAGCAAAGGAAACCATAAACAAAATGAAAAGGCAATCTACTGAATGGGAGAAGATATTTGCAATATATCTGAATAAGGGGTTAATACCAAAATACATGAAGAACTCATGCAACTTAATATTAAAAAAAATCCAATTAAAAGATGGGTAGAGGATTTGAATAGATGTTTTGCCAAAGATATAGAAGGCCGACAGGCACACGAGAATACACTTAACATCACTATCATTATCAAGGAAATGCAAAGGGAAACTACAATGGGGTATCACGTCACACCATTAAGACTATTACGGAAAAGAAAAAAACAGCAAATGCTAGCAAAGATGTGGAGAAAACGGAACCCTCATACAACTGCTGTTGGGGATATAAATTGGTGTGGCCACTATGAAACACAGTATGGAGGTGCCTCAAAAAATTAAACACAGAACTACCACAGAACCCAGTATTTGTCCAAAGAAAACAAAAACACCAATTTGAAGAGATGTTCACCCTCACGTTCACTGCAGCATTACGTACAATAACCAAGACATGGAACAACCTAAGTATTCACTGAAAGATAAATGGATAAGGAAGACACACACACACACAACTATCACTTGACCATAAAAAAAGAATGAAATCTTGTCATTTGTGACAACATGGATCAACCTAGAGGGTATTATGTTAAGTGAATGTCAGACGAAGACAAATACTGTATGATTTCTCTAACATGTGCAATCTAAAATATAACATAAACAAAGCAGAAACAGACTCGAAGACAGAAAACAAACTGTTGGTTACCAGGAGGGGGATTGGTTGGGGACAGATGAAACTTGTGAAGGGGATTAAAAAGTACAAACTTCCTGTTATAAAAGAAAAAGTCATGGGATATTAATATACAGTATAGGAATACAGTCGATAACACCGTCATAACTGTATAACAGATGGCAAAGTAGACTTATGAAGGTCATTTCATGAGGTATAAAAATATCAAATCACTATGATATATCCCTTAAACAGGATACTATATGTCAATTATACTTCAATAAAAAAAAAGTGCTTAATGCTCCGCAATGGACTTTCTAGAAAAACCTGTATTATAATGCTGTTATGCTCTAGTTTTACTCATTTAACATGTCAAAATAAATTCTAAGATTTTTGTCTCTTAAAAAATTACACTGCGACACAATAAATGAGGGACTCAAATATCATTCAAAAGTAAAAAACCTCAACTTACTGAATCTGAATATGGTCCACTGGATTCCTCCATAATTTCAACATTTTCCAAACCAGGTAAAAGCAACAAAAATTTCTGTTTGGCTTGTCTTAGTACTGGTCTTTAAAAAAGTACATAAACATACACACCTTGAGTCAAGCAGTACTGGTCAATACTGATAATATGTTAATAAGAACACTTTATAATTTTAAAGTGGCAAAATACATCCACCTTAAAGACTGGTTCTCATTCTGCATAAACAAAACTGGGACAAATGTAGAATATTTAGTTTTTCCCAATTTTTAATCATGCAAAATTCCAAGCAAAAGTAGACTATTCCATTAAATTGTGTACACATCACCCATCACCCAGATTTAATAACCACCAATTTCTTGCCTTTTATATTTCTTTTATTAAGGAAAATTTAACACTGCTTTTTATGTTCCTAAAACCACGGTTACTCTAAGGACCAAAGTAAAAGGTCAAGTTATGTTTAATAGTTACCATGTTATTCCAAGTAACATTTCAACTGAGGAATGTTCTGCAGTAATTCCTCATAAGAAAAATTCATTTTAAAACCAAAATATCAATTTATGCAATCATAGCAACTATATAAAATAGTTTTGTGGTTAGCATACTTTAACTCTTCAGGATAAGTCAATGTCGTCACTTTAGCAAATGTGGCATTCCAGAACTGAGCACTTTGTTTTCTAATCTGTTTATTTTTGTGCAAAAATATTATGCATAATAATGGAGATATCTGTTCAAGAAATTCGCTGTCGTAAGTTCCAGTGTAGCTGAAGTGTAGACAAGCAATTATCTCTCCCAGTAGCTTTTCTAACTAGGAAAAAGGAAATTTTTATTACGATAATGGAAATGTCCTTTTAAAACAGGAAAAAATAAAAGCACAAAGTATACTAAACTCACGTTACTATTTCAATTTTTTAAATTCAAACTCTTAAAAGCTCCCATCTGTCTCCTTAAATATATGATTATAAATTGACAAATTATCAGGTGAATTTACTGTAATTATTGATACAAGACCATGATTTCAACTTATTTTCCACTAACAGAAAAAAATTATGTTTTCTCATGAACAGAGTGTAATAGTTAACTATACAAGTTTTACCTATAAAATACTGGAACCAACTACCCTCATGTACAAAGGGATAAGATAGAAGGTGGGGAGTTTTATGAATTTAAAGCAACATTATTGAATCCTTTTTTAAAAACTATGTGTCCAAGTCATGTTATTAAATATCCATTAAAACTGGAAGTATAATCCTTTTACAAATCATAACTATATATAAGGAAAACAATGACCTACACCCTAACATTTTTACACCATGAGAGTATATTTTATTTTATTATTTTTTAAGATTTTTATTTATTCATTTCACACAGAGAGAGTATATTTTAGAGACAATTGTCTATTTTTACCTTGTTGCTCATACAACTATACACTTTAGGGACTTCATCAAGTCTGGGAAGAAAAACACAAGAGTACCACTTATATTTTAGAAAGTTAAACCTAAAAATACGTAATGCAGCCATAAAAATGAGACATGTAGTTATATAAAAAGGTGCCCAAGACTTAATTTTAAAAATATCAAATTATCAAACATTAAACATGAAACAAACCTATCTTTAAAAAATGAACCACAGAAAAACATCTAGAACAGACCTCAAAATACTAATGCTAATTACTTGTTTCTGTTAACTCTTTTAAAAAGCACAAATTATTTTTAAGCTTGGAGACTAAAAGATGTGCAAAGAGTAAATATATTTGGTGTTCTACTTTGTACTTTTGTAAAATTTGTTCCTAAAACTTTCCTCATGAATTTAATTTATAAAAGACAGACTATTATATTGAACCACATAAGCTTGCTAGAAAAACATCGATGAATCCTTTCAAATTGCTTTTTTAGAAAGGAATGTTATTTGGGATTTTTCAGGGTTCAAGGCACTGCTTACTTTGATTCAAATGTAAAGGATAATGTAAATTAAATTTTTATAGGATAATTCAGAAATTTAAGTATGTATACCTTCTGAACCAACAATATGACATCTAGGACCTCTTTCTGCAGAAGCAGTGGCAAATGTGGACACTGATATGTGAATAAATATGTTCAACTATAATACTGTTAAGTTAGGAGGAAAAAGGCTAGAAAAATATGTATGTCCACTAACAGGAAACTGGGTACAAAGATTTATGGAACCCTCTGCAGACTTCAAAGAGAATGAGATTCTTAGATGAATGGTACAAGATGCATACAATATTTTAAGGGTATACCATATACTTAACTGCAAAGTAGCATATCAAGTATGCTTCATATACATCATAAGTTTTAACAGGTATGTTTGTATTATCAAAACTGAAAAAGTATGTACTAAATTGAAAAGGGGGATTGAACTAGCACACAAAATTTAAAAACTCCCAATTTCTACCTCCTATTTATGTATAATTTGAACTTTTTAACAAATGCAGTTTACTATATTACCCTCTTCACTAAATGGTAACAATTACCATCTGTAACCAACTGATAGGAAAATGACAAAAGTTTGCTACCCACATCTAAAAACATTTAATTTAAAGCTATTACGTAGAAATTCTAAATACTTACTTTAAGTTTTCATAAAATAATGCCAGAGGTCTTGTTAAAGTTGCAAATATTTTTCGTATCATAGAAGGCAAAGATATACGTCCAAGTACATTAGAAAGAATACTGGTGATTGAGTTGCCGACAGTGAGGAGAGTATCAGAATGTACTTCCTTGAAGCTCAGAGTGTGGAAAGAATAGATCACTCTCACAGTAAGTTTGAGTAAAGAAGCCAATTTCCCTAGAGGTTCCTTCTTCTTTTTGGACCAATCTGAAGGTCTCTGTGGTGCTAGGATAAAATTGAATTTATTAAAAACTCAAGTACTTTTTGAAAAGTGTTACTGCACATCTTTATAATTTGTATCTCATTTAAATGACAAATACATCTAAAAAATGACAGCTACTTCTAATATACATGTTTCTGTACAGTGATACCCACAAATCTTAAAATGATATACCATTAGTGGATAAGTATCACAACACTGTCTTTAAAACCAAAGCAGAGGGCGCCTGGGTGGCTCAGTGGGTTGGAGCCTCTGCTTTCGGCTCAGGTCATGATCTCAGCGTCCTGGGATCGAGGCCCACATCGGGCTCTCTGCTCGGCAGGGAGCCTGCTTCCTCCTCTCTCTCTCTGCCTGCCTCTCTGCCTACTTGT
>LNAC01000138.1:461830-594579 GCA_002007465.1 Ailurus styani | reverse complement strand
AAAAAAAAAAAAAAAAAAAAAAAAAAAAAAAAAAAACCAAAGCAGAGACAAAGAAAAATTATTTGGCACATCTCGAAGAAGTCTAGAAAAATGAGTATTTTCTCAAAGGAGTTATGAAATGCATTTCAAATATTTATATTCTCTGAATTTCAACAGCTGATTTGTAAGGAAGTACTAAATTAGAAGGCAAGGTCCATGGAGTGCTTGGGTGGCTCAGTCACTTAAGTGTCCAGACTTGGTTTAAGCTCACGTCATGATCTTGCTGATGGTGGGATCAAGCCCTGAGACAGGGTCTGCACTCATCAGAGAGTATGCTTGAAGATTCTCTCCTTTTGCCTCTCCCTCCCATCTGTGTCCAAGCACTCACTCTAAAATAAATAAATAAATCTTTTTTTTTTTTTTTTTAAAGATAGGTTCCAAATTTAATTTTAAAAGTCACAAAACTTCCCTTAGACATTAATGCTCCCTGGCTCATCTATAATAAACTGAACCCTACAAATTACACTCAAGTCACAGATCCAAATCATCAGAAAGAATACAAAAAAAGCAAACCCAGATTTGAAGAAAAAGATGTATCTTAAAAGCACTGACCTTCCTGTGTACTATTTTTAGATCTTGTCTCTCTTCAGATACCTACCAATAGGGATAAACCTACGTTTGTCAAGAAAATCATACATATTCAAAAATTACCTTTCTTTCCTTCAAAGAATCCATTCTCTTAAGGTAAAGAGCTCAGATTTAAGAGAAAACTCTAAATCAGTGCTTGTTGATGAAAAATATCATGTGATGGAATGAAACACAAATGTTACTAACAAAAGAAGTCAATCTTCTTCCCTACGATCAGTTTCCCAGACATAAATAGAAGTTGGAATGGTCACCCAAAACTTCCAGGCCAGAATGCTAAGGCTGAGAAGACAGTCATGAATCACATGACACATATCCCACACCTGTCTACTCAAGAGGATCCATGAGCAGTGACATCTTAATAATAACAAACAGAACTCGGTTTCTAAATGCCATCCATCCTCCGCAAAAGGAACAACGTTCCTTGGAAATATGGCTTGTTCCAGGCTGAAGGACAAGAAGTACAGGATGAGCCTGATTACCTTATGCCAAAGGTCTCAAAAAATAAGGGAAAAACATGAAATAGTCATACAGGCCAACATGAGCATAAATATTAATAACGATGAATTAAAAATCACCGAGTAACAGAAAGCCGCAGTGATAAAAATAAAATAAGGTAGGGGCACCTGGGTGGCTCAGTTAGTTAAGTGGCTGACTCTGGATTTTGGGTCAGGTCATGATCTCAGGATCTTGAGACCGCTCAGGAGGGAGTCTGCCTGAGATATTCTCTACCTCTGCCCCTCCCCCCACTCGCACTCATGCATACTCACTCTCTCTAAAATAAATAAGTAAACCTTAAAAAAATATATCAGGGACAAACAAAGCTACAGCTTACATTAGAATGTCATGTGCACATGAAGTGACTGGTGCCTAGCAGTCCTCAAAAACTGCAGAATGACTTTAATTTTTTTAAAGCCCCAAAGTGGGGCCTAAACTCACGATCCTGAGCGTAGAATGATTTACTATGAAAATATGAGATAAATAACAGGGACAGTTTTTAGAATTAATGTAATTAAAGACAAAGGAGATAAGCATCTTGATACAATTCAATATAATCAAACGAAACTACCCTGGTAATCCTCTTAGTGCTTTAGGCAAGAAGCATTAATGGATGATAAATTCATGGGTGAAAGTTTGCTGAGAAAAAGGATATTTACATAGTCTTAAAGAACCTCCCACAAAATATTAATTTATTACTCGTAGGTACTTACCATAGAAAACCTGCCAGCTACTGTCTTACCAACTAGTAAGTGTTAACATCACCAGTAATAGGACAAATAAGAACCTTTTAACAAAAATCAAAGTTTCCTGCTCAGATAATTCCTTGTCTATGAGGGAATAAGTAAAATTACTCATATTAGGCAATGTCTCAATAGGATAATATTGATCTTTCTAGGTCTTTGTGTGTGTGACAGAGACAAAGAGAGCTCACAAGCATGTGCAGGAACACGTGAGCTCCTAGTATATACCAAAGTTATACAATAAAGCTGTATGACAACCACATATGACATAGTTATACAACATCTAAAACAGGTAAAATGAGATCAAAATAGGTATTAGAATTTGATCTTGAAAACAATTTAGACAGTTGTATTTATGAAACAGTGGGCTGAACAAAGTAAAAAAGTACTTACATTTAACTTTGGGCTGATACTTAATATTGTATGGTGAAAAATCGATGCAATCAACCATTACAGTAATTATATGAATGATCCTATCCAAGAACAACAAATTCTAGGAAGGAACAATTAAGTATTTTATTAGAAACTTTCAACTACTGGCATAGTTTCCAAAAATAGTAAGCATCAACAGAAAATGTAAGACTTTCACTCCTATATATAACATATAAGGTACATGAATGAAGTACAGCTATAAACACTTCCTAGCTAACTGCTGTGCGCCAAGTACCATAATTTTTGTTTCTTGACATTTAGGGAAAATAATTCTTTTTTTTTTTTTTAAAGATTTTATTTATTTATTTGACAGAGAGAGATTACAAGTAGGCAGAGTGGCAGGCAGAGAGAGAGGAGGAAGCAGGCTCCCTGTTGAGCAGGGAGCCTGATGCGGGCCTCAATCCCAGGACCCTGGGATCATGACCTGAGCTGAAGGCAGAGGCTTTAACCCACTGAGCCACCCAGGCGCCCAATAATTCAGTTTTAAGGTGCCCATAGGATTCAGCATGTAAACCAGTAAATTGAGAATGAAAGAGCAAGGTTCTTAATTAGATTCTTTATAATATTCTTCATGAAAAATTTTCAGTGTTCATTAAACCCAGGGATAAAACAAAAAATGAAAAAGTTGCTAAGCTCCCTCATACCCTTTTCCTCTTCCTCCTCCTGAAATCCAACTGAAATAAAAAATTCATAGAAACATCAGAGATTTCCTAGAAAAACTTTTTTAAAGCAGGGGGTAGGACGACTAAAAAAAAGAATGGAGGAAATCCAGCACCAAGTCAAAAAACAATTCCAAGATAGTGAGCTTTCCTAGCAAAACTTCTGAGTAACAGGAGACATACTGAGAGTTCTAAGAAAAAAATTAAAATACTGAAATTAAAGATCTAGAAAATAGATGCACTTTCTTCTCTCCTTATTCTCCATTACAATCCACTTTTCCACTTTGCTAGACTAATTCACATGTCTGCCCCCCAAAAACCACCTCCCCATCGAGTATTATGGGCTGGGAGGAGGAAAGCAGCAGTGCCCTAGTTAACTCACAAAAACTATGTGGAAAGTCAGTCCAGATGACAATCTATATTTTCATGTAGAAAAGCTATCAAAGTTCCAAATGCTTCCTCCTTGCTTTTTTTTTTTTTAAAGATTTTTATTTATTTGACAGAGAAAGAGAGATCACAAGTAGGCAGAGAGACAGAGGGAAGCAGGCTCCCCGCTGAGCAGAAAGCCCGACGCGTGGCTCAATCCCAGGACCCAAGATCATGATCTGAGCCAAAGGCAGAGGTTTAACCCACTGAGCCACCCAGGCGCTCCTCATGTAGAAAAGCTATCGAAGTTCCAAGTGCTTCCTCCTTGCTCTTAATTTCAAAGTAAAGGACACTTCTAACTACAATTTGCTATCAAGACTGGAAAAAGGGCTCTCTCTTCAGTTAGGAAATGCATTCCAGCTACCAATATCAACCTTGATCAACAAACATGTACAATAATCCTTCTTTGCTTGCTGGGGTAAAATGGATATTAACTCTTCAAATCTGATAGATGAATAGAAGTTTCAACGGTAGTAGCTGAAAGAAGCTAAAGATTAAAACACTCCATTTCTTATTCAACATGAGATTAAATACACTTATTAAAAGACTCCCATATTTACTTATATGCTACAAAAGACACGGAAAGGTTAAAATAGAGAAATATATACAAAGCAAATCCTAAATCTGTACAATGGAAAAATATATAATAATTTCAGTAAATGAACTTAAATACAACATGGATGAACATTCCAATTGAAACACTGAGCCCAAAAGACACACAATATGACTTTACTGTAAAATTTTAAAAGGAACAACACTGCTAAACAAATGTACATAATAAACAGGTGTGGGTGTATAATAAAAATATTTTTAACAAAACAAATTCACTCTTCAGGGAGAGGAGGGTATGGTGATTTAAAATGCATAGGGGAACATCTGAGGTGCTAACAATGCTCCCCATTAACTGACCTGGGTGATGCCTACAGAAGTATTTCTGTACGATAATTTGTCAAACTGAACTGTTTCATGCATTTTTCTTTGTAAGTTTCTCAGTAAGTTGAAAAAAAAAAGATTACACAGAATCTCAAAAAGATATGACCATATTAGTACCAGTTAACATCAAGTTGGTAAGATTAAAAAAAGGTAGTAAAGAGGAATTACTGTGAAGACATAGTCACAAACTAAGTATGACAGTGTAGCATTAAAATACAGAATAAGGGCGCCTGGGTGGCTCAGTGGGTTAAAGCCTCTGCTTTCGGCTCAGGTCATGATCTCAGAGTCCTGGGATCGAGGCCCGCATCGGGCTCTCTGCTCAGCGGGGAGCCTGCTTCCTCCTCTCTCTGTCTCTCTGCCTGCCTCTCTGCCTGCTTGTAATCTCTCTCTCTGTGTCAAATAAATAAATAAAATCTTAAAAAAAAAAAATTAAAAAAAAATACAGAATAAAGTTTTCAAATACATCAAATTCACAATCAGGGAGACCCTTTATTAAGGCTCTGAGAAACAGGTGGTAGGGGTAGGATGGTAGACTAGGAGGATCCTAAACCACCCATCTCCAAAATCATCTCCTAAGATCAAACCCCCATCAGTACAAATAACCCAGAAAATGACACAAAAACTGACAGAACATACTCTCCATGGCTAAAGGTAGAGAAGTGGCCAAATGGCAAACAGAAGGAAGGGTGGAGATAAGCTTGGGGATCAAGCTGGCTCACAAAATAGAAGTGGCTCCCCAGTAGGGAGGGCCACTGCAGGCACAGAGAAGGAAAACAGCAGATCCTAACCCCGGCACCAGGAAGATGAATCCCTGTTACATCTGGCTTTGTGTGGGGCTCAACACCCGGAACTTTAAAATCAGCTGGCTGAGCCAGGACTGCCAGCAGAAACTGAGGACCCACCTTAAAGGAACAGCATACAAACAACCTCACTGTGATACAGCACAAATACAGCAGTCTAAGGAATGCCTGGAGTACAAGGGAAAGACATTTATAACTAATCTCCAAACAAGTGCTGGAGGAGCAGGGATCTTTTAGAGACTTAACCAAGAACAAAAGCTGGCAGGTGCAATTTCGCTCCCCAACACCCAGGCTAGATACATGACATGTAGAGGAACTAGAACATCACGAATACTCTCTACCTCGCCTGCTAATGGCTTGTCTTGCCCCCAACACAATAGCAAGGCGCATACAACAAATGTAAGAGACACCCTGAAGCACCAGGTTCTGGTGAACAGGGAACACTGCACTGCAGGGCACTACAGAACCTCTTCTTCATATGGCCACTACTTACCAGAGCAGGAGACGCAGAGGGCGTTTCTAACACACAAAAATAAGACACGGAAAATTAGACAAGAAGACAGAGGAATTATGTCCCAAATGAAAGAACAGGATAAATCCCAGCAAGAGACCTAAATGAAATGGAGATAAGTAATACGCCTGATAGAAAATTGAAAGCAATGGTCATAAAGATGCTCAATGCCTTGACTAAAGACTGGAGGACCTCAGTGAGACCCTGAACAGAGAGAAAACGTTAAAGGGCACCTAGTGGTTCAGTTGGTTGTGTCCAAATCTTGATTTAGGCTCAGGTCATGATCTCAAGGTCGTGGGACGGAGCCCCGCATCGGGCTCCGAGCTCAGCTCTGAGTCTGCTTGTCCTTCTCCCTCTGCTCCTCCCCCCATTCTCTTTCCCCCTTTCTCTCTCAAATTAATAAATATTTTTTTTTAAAAAAAGAGAAAACATAAAAGCCAATCAGAAATGGAAGAACTCAATAACCAAACTAAAACAACACTAGATGGAATAAATAGTGCACTAGATAAAGCCTAAGAACGGATCAGTGACCTGGTGGAAAGAGTCATAGAAAACAAGCTGAACAGAAGAGAAAAAAATAATAAAAACAAAAACAGACCATGGAAACTCAGTGACACCATCAAGCATAAAACATCCACCTTATAGTGATCTCAGGAGAGAGAGAAAAGGGAGCAGAAAACTTATTTGAAGAAGTAGCTAAAAAAGAGTTATATTCAGAACATTCCAACCTAAAACAGAACACACATTCTTTTCAAGTACACATGGAATGTTCTCCAGGATGGACATGTTAAGCCAAAAAATAACAACAAATTAAAAAAAAAAGCCAAACTCATACCATGCATCTTTTCCAACCATAACTTTATGAAATAATCAACTACAAGAAAAAACATCTCAAAAGAACACAAATACATGAAAGTTAAAGAGCATGACACTAAACAATGAATGTGCCAAACAAGAAACAAGAAGACAAATAAAAATGCAAACACAATGTTCCAAAGCCTTTGGGATGCAGTAAAAGTGGTTCTAAGAGGGATGTTTATAGCAATATGGACCTACTTCAAGAGGCAAAAAAACTCCCAAACAACCTAATCTTACACCTAAAGAAGCAGGAAAAAGAACATGACCAAAAAGCACAAAGAAGGAAGTAATAAAAATTAGAGCAGAAACACAAGAATTAGAAACAAAAAACAGAACTGATCAATGTACCAAAGCTGCTGCTTTGAAAAGTTCAACGAAACTGATAAACCTTTAGCCAGATTTATGAACCAAAAGAGGACTCAAATAAGTAAAATCAGAAATGAAAGAGGACACCTGGAGCGCCTGGGTCACTGGCTCAGGTCATGATCTCAGGGTCCTGGGATGGAGGTCCTCCTCTCTCTCTGCCTGCCTCTCTGCCTATTTGTGATCTCTCTCTCTCTCTCTCTGTCAAATAAATAAATAAAATCTTAAAAAAAAGGAAGGACACCTGGCTGGCTCAGCCAGAAGAGCATGTGATTCTTGATCTTAGGGTTGTGGGTTTGAGCCTCACCTTGGGTGGAGAGATTACTTAAATAAATATCTTTTTTCTTTCTTTTTAAAATTTACTTTAATAAATATAAGGCTCTTACAGTTACCTCTCTCTTCCTAATCGAGCTTTAATACTGCTGTTGTTGAAGGAATCTGTTGAAGGAATCTCTTTCATTGAGATTAACAAAGTTACTGGCATAAAGTCGTTCATAAAATTCTTCACTAGTTAGTCTTCTTTCATTTAAATTCCATTAACATATAATGTATTATTGGTTTCAGAGGTAGAGTTCAGTGACTCATCAGTCTTACATAATACCCAGTGCTCATTACGTCACAGGCCCTCTTTAACGTCCAGCAAACAGCAACCACCCCATCCCCATACCCCCTCCCCTCCAGCAACCCTGTTTGTTTCCTATGATCAGGAGTCTCTTAATGGTCTGTCTCCCTCTCTGATTTCGTCTTGTTTTATTTTCTCCTCTCTTCCCCTATGAACTTCTGTTTCATTTCTTAAATTCCACATACGAGTGAGATCATATGATAATGCCTTTCGACTGACTGACATAAGTAAATATTAAAAATAAGAGAAATAACTGACACCACAGAAACATAATAGATTATAAGAGAATACTGTGAAAATTATATGACAAGAAATCAGACAACCTATAAGATACGGATCAACTCCTAGAAACATAACCTTCCAAAACTGATCAGGAAGAAACAAAATCTGAACAGAATGGTTACTGGCAATGCAACTGAATCAGTAATCAAAAAACTCCCAACAGGGGCGCCTGGGACGCTCAGTGGGTTAAAGCCTCTGCCTTCGGCTCAGGTCATGATCTCAGGGTCCTGGGATCGAGCCCCGCATGGGGCTCCCTGCTCGGTAGGCAGCCTGCTTCTTCCTCTCTCTGCCTGCCTCTCTGCCTACTTGTAATCTCTAATAAATAAATAAAATCTTAAAAACAAAACAAAAACCTCCCAACAAACAAAAGTCCAGGATCAGATGGCCTCACAAGATGAATTCTAGGGCACCTGGGTGGCTCAGTGGGTTGAAGCCTCTGCTTTCGGCTCAGGTCATGATCTCAGGGTCCTGGGATCAAGCCCCGAATTGGGCTCCCTCCTCAGCAGGGAACCTGCTTCCTCCTCTCTCTCTGCCTGCCTCTCTGCCTACTTGTGATCTCTTTCTGTGTCAAATAAATAAATAAAATCTTAAAAAAAAAAAAAAGAATTCTACCAAACACTTGAAGAATAGTAACTATTCTTCTCAAACTATTCCAAAAAACCAGAACCAACTAATGCCAAGCAAAATCTAAAGCATATTTCATAAAACTTGACAGATTCTAAATTTATTTCCGAAGAGAACAAAGATGAAAACATAACCAAGACAACATTTAAAAGATGAAAACTATGGGTCAACATTCCCCCTCACAGTGATAAAGTCATTCAATAAATTCACCTATGTGCCAGATAAAGTCCAGGGATATATATCAAGACAGAATGTCCCTAACCTCATGAAGTGTTGGTTAAATAACATAATGAAGTACACAAGTGATTCTGACATAAGTGCCACAAAAGAAATAACAAGGTGTCACGATAGATATTAACAAATGTAATTAAGTAAGATCCCCTGGGGAATGAAGCATTAAGTCTTATGGGCAGTTGTAAGCAGTTAAGATTTTTATTCTAAGTGCCACAAAAGTTTTTTCAGTGATAAGATCTGATTTACATTTTTTAAGTCACTCTGAAATTCTATTATATCAAAATATAACTATCAAAACTGTGTCAATATTTTTAAAAAGATATTATAATTATAAATATATTAAAAATTCTGAAAAAATGAATTTCTAGCTCTTGATAGATATCTCTACTTTTCTAACAGTGATAACCACTATCAAAGGGTAGAAGTTCATCTTTTTAGATGAAAAAAGCATGCTTCAGTAATAGAACTCAAATGTCAAAAACACCATATTCATGTATATATGTAAATTATTTGTGTAAATACAAAAAGAGGTCTATTCTAGAATGATACATACCAACTGAAAATATTTGTCTCTTTTAACAAATAAAGGAGTGAAATAGGACCTACTTTTATCAGGTCTACAAACTTCCAAAGGATTGCCTTTAAATATCTAAGAGATAGATATGAGAAAGTTGGCTCCAGGACAATGTCCTGGAATGGCAGCCACAGGCAGATATGCAACACAGTAGTAAAATTGCATGATTGTTAAGGGTCCTGAAACACGGACCTCAGAGTCATGCAGACCAAAGACACAAAACTGTTTTGCAATGCTGTTACTTGTTTTACATTATTAGTCACTTAAAAACTAGAAGCCTTCTAAAGGACAGTTCACAAATGTTATCTCAATTCATTTGATAAGTAGTATTCAAATACAACCAAGGTCAGTACTGGGATAAACTCACTGAAAAGCCTGAATCTTCTAAACTGGACATTATCTTGGAAGAAAGTTCCTCACAGCACAAGTTCTCTTCTGCAGTTGCCACCAAAGCAGCACAGCGGGCAAATGCTTTATATAATTCTGACCAAGTTCTAAGTAAGGTCTTCATGGTAGCCTAAAAATAACAACAAAAAAAGAAAATTTAAAAACGTGTTATCTACATATCAAACACCCAAGGGAATACATCTTAAAAGCAACTGTAACACTTAAGGTGTCACAGAAGAGACTAGGGTAAAGTAGTAAATTTGCTTCCCCCATAGAATTCCATTTGAAGACTAACAATGCCACAACAGCAGCAATTATGAAAGGTCAAAAGGAAGATCTGTCTTCCTTCACCATTTTCCCTTACCCTAAGCTGATTAAAAGTCACAAGGTAATCTCATTGCAGAAAAAATTACTGCAGGAATTTATTATAAAGGGTGAAAGAGCATTTTCGAAAAAAATGTAAATTCCATAGGTAAAAAATTTGACATTGCCTTACCACTGGAAATTTCTGTACTGAAAAAATATGGTTTATTGGTAAAGTCAATGCACCATATATGGCACTAAAATTATGTTCTAAGGCATCGCCTTGATTCACTTCATTTGTCTGAAACAAGAAAAATAATGAAGACGTTAGGCAAATTACCATCTAATTCTATGTAGTACCATCTTATTATCTGTAGTGAGGTAGACACAGTGTTGAGATGTTCAAGAGGTGTGAACTCCTAACCCCTGTAACTATGAATATGACCTTATTTGGAAAGAGGGACTTTGCAGATATAATCAAGTTAAAATAAAGGTATACTGCATTAGGGTAGGCTCTAATCCAATAATTGGTGTTCCTAAAAGTAAAGTGGGATTTGTACAGACAAAAAAGACAGAGGTAAGACTGCATGTGAAGATGGAGGGAGAGATTAGAGTGATGTATCTATAACCCTAGGAATAATCAAGAATTGCCAGAAACAAAGAAAGCTAAGTGAGAGGAACAGAACAATACTCCCTCAGGGCTCAAGAAGAAACCAAACCCGCTAATATTTTGGGATCCAGAGATAGAATAAGTCCTTGTTGTTTTAAGCCACAAGCTTGTGGTAATCTATTAACAGCAACCCTGAGAAACAATGCATGGTGTTTAAGGCCTACAAAAGAATCCCAGAGAGAACTCCAAAATCTTTTACTATATACAGAAGATAGGATTTAAGCCAAGACTTATAAAAAAGACCTCTGCTATCCTTCAAACAGCAGGAAACTATTTAGGAATGTAAATTTTTTCTTTCAGAAGAATGTTTAAATTATGTGCTGAACTTAGTAGTGAAAACAATGGTGACTGCGCTATCATTAATAAATTCTCCAGAGTCTTCATTCATTTCAGAATTACAGCAGAGTATTTCCAAAAATACTTCCATTTAAAGACTGATAAAGAAACTGATAAACTATTAATAGTGACAAAAGTTGAGCTCCACACCCTGTCAAAAATATCACATTAGTAAGTATTTAAATGTAAGGGTTAGTCAATTCAACAGATTACTGGTCTAGGGACTACTCTATGGCTTCGAGGTATTCACCAACTGATTTGCCCACGAAATCTGAAGAACATACAGTCTAGTCAAGATAACCATTGTTATTCCTCCATAGTACAAAGACTGAAAAAACTCAAAATACAAATATGAAAAGTTATAACATATCAGTCTTCTGGTTTTATAATCACTATTGGAAAAAAGGGAGCCGATTTGTCCCCATTAAGTTATACTCTCTCGAATAAGGGAGAAATGCAATGAAATCAAATAAAAAATTAATCAATCCCACAGAAAAAAATATTTAATATTTTCTATTCAAGGTCAAACTTCTATTTATTTCACCTAAGTGCTCTAACAAGAAAAAAAGGGAAATGTTCCTTAAGTTTTAGGGGAAATATGTTGCACTTATGTCATACCTGATTAATCAATTCAGTTAATGGGGTGACTATAATACTCCACATTCTCCAGAGATGCTCCTTGTTTTCCAACAGCTTTGCATTTTGGTGAATAACATTTAAAACAGAGTCACTGAAAGCTAGAGGTGAAGTTGGACCGGAAAGGACACAGCCAACAAGTGTTTCCAGATTGAGAAAAAACCTGAAGAAAAATTGAGCCATGCATTATCCAGCACTTTCTGTCTCAAAATGTTATACTATTACAAAATTCTAAAAAGAACTGACAAAAAAGACAAGAAATGATAAAGTCTTACTTTGATTTTTTTAATTAAAAAAAAATTGCATATAACTCAAAAGAATCTGATTCATCTGGGGCACCTAGGTGGCTCAGTTGGTTAAAGCATCTGCTTTTGGCTCAAGTCATCATCTCCAAGTCCTGGAATCCAGCCTCTTATCAGGCTCCCTGCTCAGCAGGGACAAGCCTGTCTCTCCCTCTCCCTCCCCCTGCTCACGCTTTCTCTCTCTCTCAAACATATAAATAAAATCTTAAAAAAAAACACAAAAAACCTCATTCATCAAGTAACTTTTCCAAGATAAACAAAAAGACTAAATTACCTCTCGTCTTCTACACCATATTCCAAGAGATTATTGTTAAAAATTAACTGAATTAAGAACAAAGCGGGAGTTCCCTGAAGAAAGATGGGAGATTGCAGTCAATCTTCTTGTTATAAGGAAATCTTCTTGTTACACTTGTTTTCTATAATCGATTATGTAAAATGATCCTTTTATGCTAAAGAAATTTAACTGTTGAGATTACTTAGGACATGACACAATGGTAGAAATATATTTCTATAAACTCCACACAAAAATCAAGCTCTTTATATTTTAGTAACAGTTATTCCATCTACATGAGCGAGGAATGGTATATTCCAGATATAAAAAGAACGTAAAACTTGCTGGACCGATAAATGCCTACATTCTATAGATATTAAATCTATTTCACCATAATTTAGGAATATTACTACGCTTCTGAATTTTTAAATAGAAAATTTAAATAGTAAATATGTGAATATTAAATATTTAAATAGTGAATACGCTTCCAAATTTTTAAATAGCAAATTTCACTATTTAAAAATAGTACCACTATTGCTATGTATAAGCAAATAGAAAACTTTCCTGCTAGAACTTTTTGTGTAATTCAAAAAAACAGTTCCATTAATAGTGTCATATTTAATTCTTTATTACTTTATCAGTTTTTCTTTTAACACAATCAGCATTTCTAATTCCAATTCTCTCAAAATTTTATAATTTACGTTTCACTATGTTAAGGAAAAAAAAAATCTCATGGAACTTTATCTTTTGGCTAACTTTAATTATATCATTACATTTAAGATACTTGCATTAAGAATATCCATATTAGCAACCTGATATGCTGGTGAACCTAATACTTTCTGGGGCAGTCCTTTAATTGTAATTTCCATGAGGACCTAAAAAAATAAAAAGTTTTATTGTATATTAGCCATAAAAATACTTCACTTAGTAAAAATCTAGTAGTCAGCTACATTTTTAATTTAACAATTTATTGTTAAATAATGTTCATTCATTAATGATTCTCTGTTCAAGAAGTTTAAATACATTTATATATTAATGTGAATATATTTACGTTAGTTTTAAAAGTTCAAATGCAGAAACATAAAAAATAAAATGACAGTCTTTTATCTCCAGGGAAAATCAATAGTATCAGTTTGTGGAGTTTATTTTTCTAGACCTTCTAAATTTCCATGTACTTAAGTACACAGAGAAACAAAATTCCTGGGCTAGCTGTCATACATATATTCTTTTATAGCATTAATGACATACAGTGAGATACTCTGGAACTGACCTTCATCTAACTCTGTTATGGAGTCTTTACATCAATATATGGAGACATTCTTAACTGCTGTATGAATGTGCATAGTCTATTCAAACATTCTTCTATTAATAGCCTTTGAGGCCATTTTTTTTAATATCACAAAAAAGACATTCTGCAATGAATTATGTACTCACTAGTGTCAGAGGAAAGTGTATTTCAAAGGACAACTAACTAGAAGCTGGGTCTAAGGATACATCTCTCAAATATGACAGAGTCTATCAAACTTGCCATTCAAAATTATTATACCGGTATTAATTTGAACTATGTAACAAGTGACACGATATGACAGAAAACGTTACATTAGTTAAAATGTGCTTTCTTTCACAATCTCATTTGAATCAGACACTAATGATAATACTAAATAGCATTTGTAGACACATTTATTTTGTTCCTGACCCATTGTGCTCTGCATGTACTAACCTAATTATACAAAACTACTACTATACTCCCTTTACAAAAGGTAAGAGAGGAAAAAAACTGACCAAGTTAACTCAGCTAATAAATAACTGGGTGGGGAAATTCAATCTAGTCTGCTCCAGAGCCCTTGCTATTAATCACTATGATCTACTGCCATGGTAGATATCCTAGTACATAGACTCTGAAGGAACATAAGTAGGGCATAGTTTACTCCCTCTGTGGTTATCTTGGGAGACACACTATTATAAAAAGTATATCCAATCTGTTTTTTCATTCTCTACTATATAGGATAAAAAAGGTGTTTAATGCCAAAGTCATTACCGTGGTTAAACAGAGTTCATTAAGTTGCAAAAATTCCACAAGATCATTACCACATATTTTCTTAAATGTACAAAATAACTATTAGTGGAGCTCAGCAATCTTATATAAATAATTAGTGCTGTGAGTTTCCTCAGTTCTCGTTTCATGTCCTTTACCCAATTTTCTCTGTATGGCTCATTCTTATGACATAGGAAGATATTTGTATTGCTGGTATACTCATTTACTTTACTGAGGTTTCAAATGACTCCAATGTCGATGGAATAACATTTATTAAAGGGCTAAATTGCTGATAAAACACTAAATATAAAATCTTAAAATGTGGTCTGGGGGCACCCGGGTGGCTCAGTGGGTTAAGCATCTAACTCTTGGTTTCGGCTCAGGTCATGATCTCAAGCCCTGCCTGGGGATCCACACTCAGCATGGAGTCTGCTAGAGATTCTTTCCCCCTCCTTTTCTCTCCTACCCTGTTCCTCCCCTAGCTTGTGTGCACGCATGCTCTCTCTCTGTCTCTAAAATAAATAGTAAAATCTTAAGAAAAAGAATCTTGGTCTGTTTAAACATCTCCAACAAAAAATTCATTTTGAGTATGATTTTTGAATTCCACCACGTAATCATTATCCTTACCAGTGTTTTTGACACAGGAAATACTTCTGACTTCACTATGCTTTCTAAAGATTTTAGTAACAGGGTCAAAACTTCAGAACCTGGTCTCTCTTTTTTGTTACCTATCAAAAAGCAAAAGGAAGAATGCAGTTCTAAATATGCAAGTATTTTAAGGATGAAAAAATAGTATTTTTAGGGATAAAAACATAGCTATGAAACATTCATTTTTTAAATATATCAAACAACTTTATTTGAAAGTCTGGAAGCTTTAAACTTCAAAAATTGAATAATATTTACAAAAGCCAAACAAAAATTCATTGGGTGCTAGAAAAATCATTTGATCAGTTATAGTAGTTACCTGATTCAATAACTGACTTCATCAAACTAATTAGCTCCTTCCAAATAGCATTGACAACTGCATCTGCCAAACAAAACAAAACAAACTTTAGAATGCAGTAGATATGACAATAAAGGCTTATCCTTATACTAAAGAAATAAGTTGAGTAATACTTGAGTATAATTTTCATAATATTCAACATATAATCAGTTTTGAAACACCCAACACAACAAAGAAGTATTTTTTCAAACTGTAACCTATTAATACTGGACCCTGTAACTTAATTAAGCATAATTATTTTCTTTTTTTCTGCTATCTGCATTTTCTTTACTGAGTACCTTTCACTTCTGAGACAGGGGAAAAAAAAACAAAGACTCAAAAGGACACCTAAAAGCCCCTAGAAAAAAATTTCCCGGCCAGTTAAATAGCAAACTATTTCATTTTTGAAATTTCCTCTCAATATTGGATAGGCTATTAAACACAGGAGTTTAAGTGTAAATGCTGGGGCCAGAGCCCAGGTTTGAATCACAGCTCCACCACTATGTGACTATGCACAAGTTATTAACTTCTCTTTACAACACAGTTTCTGCATCTGAAAAATGGACTGAGAGAGAAGACTACTGTGAGAATTAAATGATTTATTTATTTTTTTTAAAAAAGATTTTATTTATTTATTTGACACAGAGAGAGAGATTACAAGTAGGCAGAGTGGCAGGCAGAGAGACAGGGAGAGGAGGAAGCAGGCTCCCTGCTGAGCAGAGAGCCCGATGCGGGCCTCCATCCCAGGACGCTGAGATCATGACCTGAGCCGAAAGCAGAGGCTTTAACCCACTAAGCCACCCAGGCGCCCGAGAATTAAATGATTTATATGTAAAAGTTTTTCAAGCATAATTTGGCCAAAAGATGGCACCACATAAATATTTGCTATTTTTTCTTTTTAAATACAGGTTTAAACAAATAATAAAAATTTTCTCTTAAATATTTACCAGAAGCATCTTTTCCAACCGCAACAAAGCTATCATGAACAGCAGTGATAAGTGTATTTGCATGTTTAGAAAAAAAAGAAGAGCTGCTGATTAACGCATGTTCGAGTGGCTCTAAAAAAGAAAAAAAGACAATTATGCCAAACCCAAGCTTTATGAAATAAACATCTCAATATAAAATTTTAGGTGGTCTGACATGTGTTTTCTATGAAAGAGATTTATATATATTTCATACATAATTACATAATATTTTGGCTTTGGGGAAAATTAAACATCCTCTCACCCTAATGCACTCTTTCTCTAAACTATTTTTAAAAAATTAAATACCTAAGCTCAGTACAAGTTTGTTTTGCTTAGCAAAACTCAAGACTTCTGGACCCAACAAAAAATGAAGCAGCATTTCAAGTCCCAAAAGTTGAATAGAGGGGATTGTGGCCATTCCACCAAAATTTGAACTTAAGTTCATCCGGGGAGTTACAGGAGCTCCATACGGGGAAGCACCTTAAAAACAAAACAAAACGAAACAAAAACGTAAGTTATATTAACTTATAAATTAGCTACTCACGTGAATGTATTTTATTTACTTCATTTCAATAAAATGCATCTTTAAAAATAATTTTTGTCAAGCAAAAGTTGAACTTTTGCTTAAAGCCCACAACAGAGTTCCTAATTATCTTATTAGGTTAAAAACAAGATTAGTGTCACATACCATTTAAATGAAGATAATTATCAAACATTAATCCATACTTTGAAATATTATTATGCAGGCATTCCTGACAAATACAAAAATCTGACTAGAATAGCTCACTTTTATAAAAGAAAGACCCAGCAAATCATTTTCTTCCAATGGTACATAAACTAAGGCACGTTTTTGTAAAAGATTTTATTTTTTTTGTTTGAGGGGGGAGGGGCAGAGGGAGAGAATCTCAAGCTGATGCTGTGCAGAGACCATGAGATGACCAGAGACAAAATCAAGAATCGACCCTTAATTGATCGAGCCACCCAGGCACCCCCCAAGCCACTTTTTCTTTTAAACATCTGTTAAAATCTGTTGCTTTTAATAAAAGCTCTACGATTCTGGTTCTGAAACCAACAGAGTAGTCGTTTGTAATACATCTCATCTGTACGGTGGAAAAATACCCATCTTTTTCCCAACTACAACAACGCAATTCCAACAGTAATACATAGGGAAAACAATTAGTATAGAATGAATTTTGTGATTAGAGAGCCAAAATTATAAAGTGCTCATTTTATGTGAGTAACTGAGCGAAGGCTTCATTCAAGCCCTTTTTAAAAACAGAAACACAAAAACAAAAACCCGAGTATGTCTCTTACCTTTGTGTATTGGAGTCATAGGACTTAAACCTGGAGAAGCAGCTACTCGAGATGAACTGCCTTGAGGTGAAGCATTAGAATCGATGCTTATTGTACTTTGAATCAGAGGCACGCACACCTATTGGGGTTAAAATTGGGATTTTAAACAAAAAAAAGGTTGGGGTTTAAAACAAAGGGAAACTATCTCTAAATAACCAATTGCCATATTTTTTAAAAGCCTTGCATGATGTAGTTAAATTTAAGAAGTACTCTTAAGTTCTTTTGACATGTTGAATCCTACTGGCTGTTTGGATGCACTGGCTAAAAACTAAAACTGGGAAAGTAAAAATTTTTATTACACCTTTATTTGCCCTATAAATGTGTACTATCTATAAATTTCAGTTCTAAATTCCAGATGGGGATATTATACACATAAACAATGCCCAAGTTTCAATGTATAAATTATACCAATGAATGTGTGCCACAACCGGGTCATATTAGCCTACTTAGGACCTCATAATGGTAGAATCTGTAATGATTATGTTCCCTTTACATATTACCATTAATGCCCAATTCCAATTAATTCATGCTGTTAAGTTCAAAAGCCTTAATACAACAAATAATTAAGATTTTTAAAACTTGCTAAAAATTCAAGTATATTTTATTATAAAACACAACTTCCAATAATATACTCACTGCTATGCAATTATGTATAAAGACCAAAAGATAAGGACTACAGATTTAAAAGTAAGATATACTCCAAAATTCCAGATAAATAAAGAAATGCCAAAGATAGAGCTATTCTTTTGTACTTATTGTACAAAAATACAGAAACTGAGGATGAAATTAACAGCAAAATCAAGGAAGTATAGATATGTCTAAATGGCAGTGAGGATATCAAAATCTAAAAAAATTTGTAAAATCATTTATAACAATACTGAAAAGCTATGCTGGGATTAAATGATTTGTTACCATTATGTAGCCTAGAAAGAGATACAAAAAATAAGAACTAATCCAACTTTTTATCAACTCAGTGTAAAACTTGATTTCTATTTAAGTAATGTTGATTTTACACTCAATTACATTCTAAATCCTATGAAATTTCTTTTAAAAAAATCTCTCAAAATGCCTTTAGAATAAGAATAGATAAATTTGAGTGGTTGCTGGTTGAGAAAGCTTTAGAGGCTCCATTTCACACAACTAGAGAATATCTTCTGAGGAAGATAAACTCAAGTTATGTGTTAGGAAAAAAAGATCTTTCATATAGTGTGGTCTGCTAACACAGCAAATGTAACACTCAAAGATTAGACTGTTAAGAATTTTAAAATGCATTAAAGCACACCAAGCATTATACTCAACACTTTCAGTACCTGTTCAAAATTAGCAGGAAGATGAGGTCCAAGTCTCATCAGTAGATACCACCAGACTTCTAGCTTTGTTAGTGCTAGAGTTTCTGTTCTCACATGGATGGAACTCAAAGGCTGCATTAACAACTTCAGTCTTTTTGCACTGCATAGTATTTCTTAAAAGAAAATAAGCACAAGGGGAAAAACATATAAAAGCTGAAGACTAAATTTTAAGAATAAGTATGTAAGTCTCCCTTCTCACTGCAAGAGAATAGATTTAAAAAAAATTTTTTTTTAATCAGCTGTTCTTGTTATACCTCAACTTTTCAATGTGACAGACTCCAGTACAACTAGACTACATATAATAAGGCCAAGAAAAAAGGAAGAGAAAAAGAAAAAAGAAAAAGAGCAGAAGTAATGTTTATTAGATACTGTGTGTGCCAGGGACGATTTTCCTACCAAGGGACATTTGGCAATGTCTACAAAATCTCTGGTTGTTAGACCTGAGAGGCAGGGGCATAAAGGATGCTGTTGGCATCTAGTGAGTTGCACCCAAGGATACTGCTAAACTTCCTTCAACACATAGGGCAATCCTCCACAACACACTGTCTGGCCTAATATTGACTGTAACAACTAGGAATACATAAAATAAGATGCCTGTGCTCAAGTAACTTATCAAAAAGACTTAAAAAGGATTTTGAAACATCCATCAAACTATGTATTTGGTGGCATGGCAATAATGTTTCTGACAGCTAAATAAAGTCAAATCACTGTGGGAACAAATGCTCTAATCTTTTTTGAACTCCTACTCTACTTATGAGAGGAGCTCCACAATATCCCTATAGCAGAAATTGCCAATTGCCATTCTTTTTTAGATACAAGACCCTCTTTCACTCAGGACAACAACAGATACTCAATTTTTTATTTCTTTATCTAGTCTCCCAATCAGCCATTCTACCCAATGAGATTGAAGGGGAAGTGTATGTGAAATTTCTGGAAGGCTCTAGAGATAGATGGCTCAGCTGAAAGTAAGCTCATTTTTGTTCTTCTACCTTTTCCCCATCCAGTAACTGCAAGTAAGTTTCTGATGACAGAAACGACAAGCATCTGATTCCTTAAGATTTCCTGGATCCATAATACTAGGGATGGACTCTTTTAGCTCTAGACTTATTTCAAATGAGATAACACTTTGTTTACCTTCTTTTAAGTCATGACTCTTTTATGCTTTAGTCCAGATTTAGTCCAGAACATCAACTTGCATTACCAGTTCATAAACAACAAAAAGGTAACATTTATAATTAAAATTTGTACCTGGCAATGCACTTTTCTCAATAGTTTCAATGAAATTATAGTTAATGAAAATAATCACCTTACAAACCCACTAAAAAGGGGAAAAAAACAGCATTATGAATTATCTTTGGCAGAGAAAAAAATACAAGATGAAATCAGTATTACTTAGCAGATATTATAAACATACAGTATTGACGATGTCTAAGATTAACTACCCAATTAAGCAGATATTCCTACTGACCTACTTTTGACTTTTGGGCTATATACTCCTCATATATACAGCTGACCTCTGAGCATGGGTTTGAATTGCATGTGTCCACTTATACACAGACTTTTTTTTTAATACAGTACAATACTACAAATGTATTTTCTCTTCCTTATGATTTTCCTAACATTTCCCTAAGCTTACTTTATTGTAAGACTAGAGTATATAGTACATACAACATACAAATTATGGGTTAATCGACTGTTTACTTTATTGGTTTCTGGTCAACAGTGGGCTATTTGTAGTAAAATTTGGGGGGAGTTAAAAGTTATATGCAGTGGGATGTTGGCATCCCTAACCCTCCCATTGTTCAAGGGTCAACTACGTATCAAACACCTCCACTAGACAATAGGAAGACAAAGTTAAGGTAAATCAAAAGCAGTAACTTGTATATATTAATAGTAAAAACCCACTATTAGGCACTATTCTAAAGATCCTGAGAGAGAAAACTTTCCCAGTCATCTTTCATAGGTATCACAATTGTTTCCTATCATCTACTGGCTATGTGACCTTTGATAAATTACTTAATCTCTCTAAAACAGTGATAATACTTGGTATCTCAGATCTATTGTGATGATTAAATTAGAGGTACTCAAAGTGCTCAACTAAATGCTGGAATATACTAAAAAAAAAAAAAACAACAGAAATGGTATCTGTCACTTTGTTCAATTTTTGAAAGAGCTTAAAACAAATTCTGTACCTGTGATTTTCAATAATGCCTAGGCTTTTTAATTCTATTTCTGGCTACAAATTTATTCCCTTAAAATAAAATAAAAAATATTCAATAGGTTAAGTTTCAGTATAAAGTCCAAAAAATCAGAATGGCTTTCTTCTTTTCATCTTGAGTAAAATCCACAGAAAAATCAAAATTTTAAGACATTATTTACTGGGTGCCTGGGTAGCTCAGTGGGTTAAAGCCTCTGCTTTCGGCTCAGGTCATGATCTCAGCGTCCTGGGATGGAGGCCCGAATCGGGCTCTCTGCTCAGCAGGGAGCCTGCTTCCTCCTCTCCCTGTCTCTCTGCCTGCCTCTCTGCCTACTTGTAATCTCTCTCTCTGTGTCAAATAAATAAATCAAAAAAAAAAAAAAGATATTATTTACTTACCTGGATTCAAAGCAAAATTATCTATTAAACTCTTCCAAGCAATAAAAGCTATTTTTTTAATCATGGGTGCTCCACTACGAAACCCTAGTTCTTCCAGCTGTAATAGAGAATTGATGAAACTCCCACTTCGATGCAAGGTCTAAAAATGAAAAATCATAACAGTTATTTACCTGCCTAAAACAACATATAGGCACTATTATTTTTTTACTTATCTAATTTATTCAGTGTTAGCTTTGTAAAGTCTTAAAAATTTAAATTTTAGTATGTACTGGAGTCTGCACATTCAAAACTCAAGATCACAAAATATAATGCTCCATGAATTAAATAATGCATAAAACATTAAAGAAAATTAGGAAGATAAGATAAATCCCAAGTTTTACCAAGAGTACCAAAAAAATGGTATCCATGTGAAAAAAAATTAGTATTTAAGAAAAAAAGGAAAAATGGACAAACGACAACAATGCATCACAAGAAAACACATTAAAAATTGAAACATTAGCAATTGTAGCTATAAATCACATATAAACTGAACGGCATATAAACACTAATAAATAACTTGCTTAGAAAATCAAAGAATCCATAAGAAAGCTACTAGAGCTAATAAACTCAGCAAATGCAGAGGATACAAGATCAACACATAAAAATCAGCTATGCTTCTACACAACAGTAGTTAACAATCTGAAAAGAAAATTAAGAATTCGATTTACAATAGCACCTAAAAGAATTAAATACTTAGGAATAAATCTAACCAAGGAAGTAAAAGGCTTGTACACTAAAAAGCTACAAAATATTGCTGAAAAACATTTAAAAAGACCTAAATAAACAGAAAACCACCCCACGTTCAAGTACAGAAAGTTTTAATACCATTAAAATGTCAATGCCACACACTGAATCTATAGATTCAACACAATTTCTATTAAAAGTATAGCAGCCTTGGGTGCCTGGGTGGCTCAGTGGGTTAAAAGCCTCTGCCTTCGGCTCAGGTCATGATCTCAGGGTCCTGGGATCGAGGCCCACATCGGGCTCTCTGCTTGTCAGGGAGCCTGCTTCCTCCTCTCTCTCTCTCTGCCTGCCTCTCTGCCTACTTGTAATCTCTCTCTCTCTCTCTGTCAAATAAATAAATAAATAAAATCTTAAAAAAAAAAAGTATAGCAGCCTTTTTCACAAAAAAAAAGCCAAAAAAAAAAAAAAAAGAAAAAGAGAAAAGCCAATCTTCAAATTCATTATGGAACTGCAAAGAGCCCCAAACAGCCAAATCAATTCTGAAAGAATAAATCTGGAGAACTCACACTTTTTGCCTTCCAAACTTACTTCAAAACTGAAGTAATTAAAACATATGGTAATGGCATAAGGATAAACCTACAGACCAATGGAACAGAGATCCCCAAAATAAACCTTCACATATGATGTCAATTGGTTGGTTTCTTTCTTTCTTTTCTTTCTTTCTTTCTTTCTTTCTTCCTTTCTCTGGGGGTGGGGGAGAGGGAGGAGTCTCAAGCAGACTCTGCACTGAATGTAGAATCCCACGATGGGCTCCATCTCACAACCCTGAGATCATGACTTCAGACAAACTCAGGAGTCGGACACTTAACCAACTGTGCCACCCAAGTGCCCCTGCTGTCAACTGATTTTTCTTACCTTTTTTTTTTTTTTTTGAGATTTTATTTCTTTACTCATGAGACAGAGAGAGCAAGAGGCAGAGAGAGAGCAGGCTCCCTGTGGAGCAGGGAGCCCAATCGAGGACTTGATCCCAGGACCTCGGGATCCTGACTTGAGCTGAAGGCAGACACTTAACCTACTGAGCCACCCAGGCACCCCTTATTTTTCATCAAGGATGCCAAAACCATTCATTATATAAAGACCATTCTTTTCCACAAATGGTGCTGCAAATATCCGCATGCAAAAGAATGAAAACTGGACCCTTGCCTTACACCATATACGAAAAAAAAAAACCTCAAAATGGTCAAAGATAAACTAGAACTAGAACTATAAAAATCCTAAAACAATAGAGGGGAAAAAAGATTCATGACACTGGATCTGACAACAACTTCACGGCTATGATTCCAAAAGCACAGGCAATGAAAGAAAAAAATCTAATTTATACTGGACTTCATCAAGAACTTCTGTGCAACAAAGGATATTATCAAATGAAAAGACAACATTACAGAATGGGGAAAAAATATTTGAAAACCACTTATCTGATAAGGGATTAATAATCCAGAATGAAGAACTCCTACAACTCAACAATAAAAACCACCCAATTAAAAAATGGGCAAAGGCGGGACGCGTGAGTGGCTGTCAGTTAAGTGTCTGTCTACCTTCAGCTCAGGTCATGATCCCAGGGTCCTAAGATGAGCTGCACGCTGGGATCTCTGATCAGCAGAGCCAGCTTCTCTCTCCCCTTCTGCTGCTCCCCCTGCTTGTGTGTGCACATGCCTGTGCCCTTGCTCGCTGTCAAATAAATAAGATCTTTAAAAAAAATAAAATAAACTTTTTAAAAAATGGGCAAAGGCTTTCCTGCCCTGGGTTCTGGGCAGTCAGCTCTTAGGTCTCGGAGACCAAAATACTCAGGGCTTCTTTGAGACTACGTGGCTGGTCTGTAGTCGCCATGCCACAAAACAATTTACTGAGTTTACACTGTAACTGCTATAGATATCACATGGATCACCATGAGAAAACAAGAAAGAAGAAAAGTCAAGAGGCTCATGAATGTTCAAAGTCAGAAGATGAAGGCTAAGCACTACCATAAACAGCATCATACTGAGAAAAAACAAAAAACACTATTAACATGCATGAAAAGGGAACCACCAAACTAAAGAATGATGGAAGATTCCACAGGGAACAGTACCTGCCTATCTACAGGACAGAGAGAGACGGTCCTGAGCTAAAATACTTTCACATACAGTTAAAACCAAAAAGAGAAAGTAGGAAAATAGGAAGACTCTCTGCTCAAGGTTCATGCCCAGGGAGAAACAAATATTAAGTTATACGAATACGAAGGAGAAACAAGATAATATGAAAGAGGTTGCTTACTGTTAATAAAGTCTGCTCCATTGAAAACGGCTTTATATGAAAACCACCTAAGTGTGGAAGATTCATTAGGACAATGGATTTATGTTTCAAGAAGGCCCACACCTTTTACCTCTCAATATATGGTGTACAGAAAAATCCCTCATCCCCACTACATACAACCTTGGTTATTGCTACCAAATGTAATGTCAATGACACAGATGTGAGCAAGCCAGGTCCTGTAACACAGAGGTAAGGTTATTTGGGAGAACTATGTCCAGGTTACTAACAATCCTGAAAATGATGGATCATAAATGCAGTCTTACTGGCTTGACAGCAGTTTCATACAAGTTAACTCCTTACAGTCATTACTGAAGATGGCACACTAATCAGGAAAACCACCACTACTGTGACTGTTTCTGAATTATTACCTGACAGCCTTGTAAGTCCACAATCATCAAGAGAACTATTTATCATATTGTCAAAAACATTAAAATGGCCCAGTTTTACAAAACAGAACAAAATGTTCTGGAATGGCTAACATATCAAAAACCAAAAAATAACAAGTTCGGCGAGAAAAACTAGAGGCGCCTGGGTGGCTCATTCAGTTAAGCATCCAGCTCTTGACTTCAGCTCAAGTCATGATCTCAGGATCCTGTGTCAGGCTCCTCACTCGGTGGCGGGCAGTCTGCTGGAGATTCTTTTTCCCTTTCCCTCTGCCCCTTCCCCTCAAGCACTCTCTAAAATAAACAAATAAATCCTTAAAGGAAAAGAAAAACTAGAAAGTACCCTAGTGTATTACTGGTAGGAATGTAAAATAGTGCACCCACTGTGGAAAACAATTTGCAGGGGTCTCTAAAAGTCAAGCACAAAACTATCATTATGACCCAGCAATTACATTCTTACACATATAGCCAAAAGAATTAAAAGCAGAGAATCCAACAGATGTTTGTACATCAATGTTCACAGCAACATTATTCACAATAGCCAAATTGTAAAAACAAGCCACGTGTCCATCAACAAATGAATAAACAAAAATGAGTTATATACAGAGTGAAATATTATTCAGCCATAAGAATCAAGTTAAGTGCTTGCTACAACATGATTATAACTTGAAAAAATTATGTCTAGCATAATAAGCCATACAAAGAAGGACGAATAGTGCATGACTCCACTTACATGGGATACCTAGAATTAGCAAATCCAGGGACAGCAGATAAAATAGCAGTTACCAGGGGCTGGGGGTGGTGGAGCAGAAGGAGTTATTGTATAATATGTATAAAGTTGTTGGGAGATGATGAAAAAGTTTTAGGTACAGATAGTGACGATGTTTACACAATTGTATGTATATTTAATGGTACTGAACCTTACACTTACGACAATTAGGATAAATAAGTATTATTTACCACAATAAAGAAAAACACATCCCTTCCCCTCAAAAACACACACACACCCAAAAGCTGGCTTAAAGACAACATATAGTCAATCCTAATGATCCACCAAAATTCTATAAAGTCCACTGCAAACACCGTGTTACCAAGTACTGAGTCACTGCTCCTAAGAAACATGCAGGGTATTAGGTTCCTACAAAAACCTGTTCTGTCAATCAATCGAACTCAACCTTGCTTTCCATTTATTTCAGTTTAAAGACACCATATGTATTGTTGATCACTAACTCTGAACTCATACCCAACAGCACTGTTACTCATGCCTAAACAGAGCTTATGAAACACATGTAATTTTTCCCTAGGGCCCATCACAGTTTTCCGATGCTTAGGAACCACAGACAACACTGTGGCACTAAGCCTGGGGGCCATTTAAAACCAAATTCACCAAGAAAAAGCACAAAACATGGGAAATGTCAGTCGCTAAGTGGTTTTATGAAAAGGACATGGTTTTTTTTGTCTTTTTTTTTTTAATTTATTTGAGAGAGAGAGAGAAAGAGATTATAAGCAGGCAGAGAGGCAGGCAGAGAGAGGACGAAGCAGGCTCCCCACTGAGCAGGTAACCCAATGCAGGGCTCAATCCCAGGACCCTGAGATCATGACCTGAGCCGAAGGCAGAGGCCTTAACCCACTGAGCCACCTAGGTGCCCCAGACATAGTTTTTTCAAAAAGATTTTATTTGAGAGAGCATGTGATCACATGTACAAAAGCAGGGGAAGGGGCAGAGTGAGAAGCAGGTTCCTGGTTTAGCAGGAAGCTCTATACGGGGTTCAGTCCCAGGACCCTGGGTTTATGACCTGAGCCGAAGGCAGATGCTTAACCAACTGAGCCACCCACACATCCTGAAAAGGACATCTGTTTAAAAAAGAACATTGGGCACCTGGGTGGCTCAGTGGGTTAAAGCCTCTGCCTTCCGCTCACATCATGATCTCAAGCTCCCTGCTCAGCAGGGAGCCTGCTTCCCCCTCTCTCTCTCTGCCTGCCTCTGCCTACTTGTGATCTCTGTCAAATAAATAAATAAGAAATCTTAAAAAAAAAAAAAAAAAAAAACTTAAAAAAAAAAAAAAAAAAAAAAAGAACATTGAGGGGTACCTGGGTGGCTCAGTCGGTTAAACAACGGCCTTTGGTTCAGGTCATGATCCCAACCAGGATTCTGGGATTGGGCCCCATGCTCAGCAGGGGACTCTGCTTCTCCCTCTTCCTCTGAGCATGTGCTCTCTCTTGCTTCCCTCCCCCCGTCAAAGAACATTGAGAGTTCAAATAAAAAGGCAGGGCATTATCTTGCTCTGCCTCAGTTGAGAACCTGTACACTAGGTGACTCAAATTTATGCCACTCTACAGGTTTGCAATTGACTGGAAAAGCAGCAAAAGTACTTACAGTGGGTTGGCAAATAAATTTTAGTGAATAGCTAAATTTATATATATGGTATGCATGAATAATGTAAAATGAAGAAATGAAAGGGTCTCGCACATATAAATTGTGAACTACTAACTATAGACTTACCTTCCCAAGAAGTCTGACAAACAAAGGCCATAATTTTAACACGTAAGTTTCATTCTTACTCATAAATAGCTTTTGGAGTTCTGAAAGTAATTTCTGCAAAGAGAAAAAAAAATATTTACCAAAAACACTCTTGAGAAAACGAAAAATGCAGTATCAGACTTAGTTAATATTTCCAATGTTTTATTAGAAAAACTCATGCATATAGCAAAGCCGAAAGTTTTACAGTGGAAGTCCAAATACAAGTATCATTAATATGTTACTATGCCTGTCTTATCACAAATCTGGCCATTACTCCATCCGTCAATTCAGCTTAATTTTTTCCTACCAATATACTTTTCCCTGAAAACTTCAGCATGTGTATCATTAGAGTTCAAATGATGTTTTAATTTTTCACTCTTAAAAATACATTAATAGCTTCATGGGAAACAGCTGAGGACATTTTAGTTCAAATTTATAAAGATTATATATGTTCTTAAAGAATTAAAAAACTTATCGATGTTAAAAAAACCTGCAAAGACATTGGCTACGTTATTAGGCTCCAAACATTCCCATGAGGCCTCCTGAATTTTTAAAAAATAAACAAAATCCCAGGTTTTAAAACCTGGAAGGCTCCCTCACCTCACCTAGATTACTGAAGTTATCTCTGAACTAGTTTCCCTTCTTCTACTCAACCCCTCTAGAGTCTATTCTCAACACAGGCACTGTGATCCCTTTAAAGCCCAAGTCAGTACACAGAAACACTCCCAGACTCAAAACCTTCAAATACGGTTTTTAATATACGCCAGAAAAAAACAAATGCCTTGCAATACCAACTTCCTATGTGATTTGACCCTCTATTTCTCTGACACCCTCTCCTAATCCTCTCATCCTCATTCACTCTAAAATACTGCACATGCCCAGTGTTCACTGAACACCAACCAACACAAAACCTTCAGAGCAGGGCCTTTTTCTCTCATGGTTCCTCCCAATGGGCTTACTCCCTATCATCCAAGTTGCTAATTCCTGTACCATTTCAAATCACTGTTTGATTATCCTATTCTTTTTCCTTCGCTGACCATACCCTTCCTCTCCAATGGCACTCTCCATCTAGTCTCTATGGTTCTCCGTAATGTTCTTCACTGAATATACTATATTCTTTACTGCCTCTCCCACTAGACAATAAGCTCCACAAGTTCCTTTTGTTCACAGCTATATTCAGTGTATAAAACAATGCCCAGCATGTAAGTGCTCAATAAATATTTGTTACAAGAACAATGGCAGAAAAGCCTAAAACCTGAGGCAAGTAATAACTTTAGGAAACTGTACATATTACACACACTTATGTGCTTTAAATTTATACCTATTGGTATTATGTTAAAATAACCCAAATAGCACTGAAATCAGTTAATGTTCTTCCTTTCCAAAAATGCAATCCCTTTCAATCACTATTTATTGGGGATGAAATAAAATGCCTGGATCCTACAAACACCAAATGAAACAGCTCCATTCCTAAACTAGGAGTACTCTGCCTATACTAACTAACTAAAGCAATTACTTACGTTTTGTTAAAAGTGGAACAAACTTCCTAGATCATAATGCAATGATACCACTATGAGCCCCGTGCTTGGGCCAGAAACTTACAATGCAGTGTCCAAAAAATCCTTATTACACAAAATACTTACAGTAGTCATAAGCTGCTCTGTGATAGATGCTATTTCTTGTTGTTTCTGAAGCAACAATGGCATTCCCATCTCTAGAGCAGTTGCTCCCCGCAAATGTACCTTCTGAGCTGAATGAACCACTAAAGGTATAACCAGTTTTGCCCACCTAATTGACTCTTCTCCCATTTGAACTGGGGCTTGTTCGATTAGTCTGTAATAGAGAAATCAATAAAATTAGCTTGACCTCGGGCGCCTGGGTGGCTCAGTGGGTTAAAGCCTCTGCTTTCGGCTCAGGTCATGATCTCAGGGTCCTGGGATCGAGGCCCATATCGGGCTCTCTGCTCGGCGGGGAGCCTGCTTCCTCCTCTCTCTCTGCCTCTCTGCCTACTTGTGATCTCTCTATCTCTGTATCAAATAAAGCAATAAAATCTTTAAAAAAAAAAAAATTAGCTTGACCTCCCCTTTTATGTCTAAAATATCAGGAAAATAAGCAGCACACAGAAGTACGTCTAGTACTGTCCATCTGTTTTAGAATATATACATATATGCATACATGCAAATGTAACTTTTATTTACTGATTTGTAGACTTCCATATTGCCCTTTTTTAAAATTATTTATTTATTTCACAGCGGGAGAGAGATCGCAAGGAGGCAGAGAGGCAGGCAGAGAGAGAGGGGGAAGCAGGCTCCCTGCTGAGCAGAGAGCCCGATGTGGGCCTCGATCCCAGGACCCTGAGATCATGACCTGAGCCGAAAGCAGAGGCTTTAACCCACTGAGCCACCCAGGCACCCGTTCCATATTGCTTTCATAAATTTTTTAAATAAGACATTCCATTTTGTCTTCAGATTAATATTTAAAATGTTGATTTTTTTAAAATACAAGTAAATTCAACATTCTTTTAGAAGATAACCAGAGAGGGGCACCTGGTTGGCTCAATTAGGTGCCCTATCTGTCTGTGGCTCAGGTCATGATCCCAGGGTCCTGGGATCCAGCCCCGCATCACATAGGGCTCTCTGCTCAGTGGAGCCTGCTTCTCCCTCCGCCCCTCCCCACCCCTGTTCCTGCTCACTCTCTAATAAATAAATAAAATCTTAAGGAGGAAAAAAAGGAATAAGATAGCCAGAGAATTGTGACATAGTGTGACCATCATTCGGGACATCAAAATGTTAAGCAAAGCCAAGAGCTCAATTACAGAAAACTTTAGAAGAATGAAAACCTGGTAGGATAAACCATACCAACAAAGTCTTGTGCTGTTACCATGTCCTTGAAAGACCAAGGATGCATAGGTAGAAGGTAGAGCATTTTCCAGTTCTCCCATCTGCTGCTAGTTGCTGTTAATGCCTTCTTTTACACCCTAACCTTAACCCTAATCCTACCTGGGAGCCTATTACCACTTTTTAAACTCTTGCAAAAGCTTTAATGGAAATAATTTTAAAAATCAGAACGTTAACAGCAGCAACATAACCAAGAGTTTATTTTTACCTATGCTCTACTCCCAACATGGGGCTTGGACTCATGACCCCAAGATCAAGAGCAGCACGCTCTCTACCAAGTGAACCAGCCAGGAACCCCAACCAAGACTTCATTTTTAAGACTCAGTAAAAATGGGCGCCTGGGTGGCTCAGAGGGTTAAAGCCTCTGCCTTCGGCTCAGGTCATGATCTCAGGGTCCTGGGATCGAGGCCCACATNCTGCTTCCCCCCCTCCTCTCTCTCTGCCTGCCTCTCTGCCTACTTGTGATCTCTATCTCTGTGTCAAAAAAAAAAAAAAAAAGACTCAGTAAAAATAAACAAACAAAGAAACCTAGTAACTAAACATATCTATTTCCTACTTTTCCTGTTACCTTTTTTCCTTGAGACTTTTAGAAGACATTTTGCTCTTTCAACATCTAACTCATATTCTAGTCCCCAAGTCCACTCCTTGAAGTAAATTCTAAATTTACTGAAATTATTCTTTCAAAACACCAAATTCATACCTTATGATGACATTTAATGCTTCATAATCAACAACAGCAGAATGCATCTCTCCTTTATTAAATACTATTTCTAATGAATCAATTATACTGGATACCTAAAAGACAGAACCAAATAAATACAAATAAGCCTGAATTTTGTAAGTGGCATGTAGTCAAGAAAACATACACAAAAACCATACTCACTACTTTGCCAATGACTTCAGCAGGAAACATCTGCTTGGATATCACCCAAAGTGCTCTAGTACGTACATTTTTGTCTGGGCTTTTAACACTATCATTCAATTTTAAAAGCAGTTCTTGAGTATCTGTCTCTGAAAAACAAGCAGTCTTAATTATGTGGAACAGTCTGTATCCTTTAAAATCTCAAATACAGAAACAAAAAACTAACATATTCCTCACTGTCAAAAAATTAAATGCGTGTTCAGAGAGAAGGATCAGTGAACCAATGCTATTATCAAACTTCCTCCCAAAACACAAAACTTAGGTCAGACGGGAAGGTATATTCAGAGAAAACAAATAGTATACTCAATTTGTGCAACTGAAAAAACCTCATAGGTATCGTCTGAAACATATAAAACAATTTTTGGCAAGATGTTATGATGCTACACCTCTGCTCTAAAATGAATTTCTATTTTAGATTGGGAACATGTGTCTGTATGAAAAAAAGGGCATAAACTTTACTATCAGAAAAGAAGATGGTAATAACTTTCAGGCATCCTTATTACCCATTTCAGATTTCCCCCTCTCTAAAGATCACCTCCTAAGGTTTCCATTAAAATGGCTAACTACAGAATGGCAATTAAGATTACTTGAAAACTTAACTGCTTTTGGGTCCAAGTTATCCCAGTATCACTATGTAAAAGAACTTTTCAATTCAGCATGTTCCTTAATGTGTATGTTTGTTTTATACAATACATAACCATCTACATTATTATTACCTTTCAAAGCAAATATCCTTTATAAAGAAGGTTCAGTTTTTTTGTTACAATCACTTTAAAATAGGTTTGTACTATTTTAGAGCAAATTTTGTGGTATCAAAGTTAAAGCTATGTCTAGAAAAAAAGACATCTTCTAAAACATGATAATCAAAACATTCTTTCTCAAAAGCAAATCCTAAACTACCAAAATTATAAAATAGAGAAGTAACGGTACTTTTCACATATCGAACCATATTTATAAACTCTAAAAATATTTTTCTTTGTCACAGTGGGTGTCAGACGCTCCCAGACCAAGTGCCAAAATATAAACTCTAAAAGTATTACATCATAATAAATTTAACTACCTGATAATCCTGAGGTAATTTTGGGATTATATAAGCAAAACCCCAAGGCCTGTAGAGCAGCACTACTGAGGTCTGAATTCTGACTGGAAATATGAATCTACAAAAACAAAAAGCACATTTGTTACAAACAATTAAAACTGTAAATAAATTCTCAGAGAAAGAAAATCGACCAGAAAATAAAAATTATATTTTAATCCAATCAATCAGCAAATGCTTGAGAGTAGATAAAAAAGGAATAAAATCAGGAAGACATGTATATAGCATGGCAAAGAAAGGAAGAAGAGCACTGGGAAGAGATCACATAAAAAAGAATGTTTCTCTTAAAAGAACATTTCCACACAGCTGAAAGCAATAAAAGAGTCAACAAATGGAAAATACTAAAGACACCTCCACAAAAGGTAAGCAAAAGACTCCAAAACAAAAGCTGGCATCCTAGCTTTGGAGTGGAGTGACATCTCTCAGAGAGGAGTTGAAATGTAACATTTACAGACGATCTGAAGTGATAGGAGTTTTACATGTTATCTTAATCTGCTAAAAGAAAGCCCTACTTTGTAGATTGGAAAACTTGAATACCGATCTGGAATTTAAAGCCCAATCCATAATATGTATGTATGTAAGAGCCCAAACCTGTCAAAGGTAGTCTTGCTATATTCCCCAACCCTACGTTTATTTGTATCTCTGTTTTTCTTGGTACCATTTCCTGTTTCAAAGTGACTTATCTTCAAATCCCCCCACTGCTCTGAATCAAATATCCAAGGAATCCTCAGGTATTTGCTGCTCTTGAGCAAGAAAAATAGATATATGGATAGACACTTCCCTGGGGCACTTCCCTTTTAAAATTAATCAAACGAAACAATACAAACAATGGAGCATAAGTCATATTAAAACAAAGAATTCAGGGTGCCTGGGTGGCTCAGTGGGTTAAAGCCTCTGCCTTCGGCTCAGGTCATGATCTCAGGGTCCTGGGATTGAGCCCCACATAGGACTCCCTGCTCAGCAGGGAGCCTGCTTCCTCCTCTCTCTCTGCCTGCCTGTCTGCCTACTTGTAATCTCTTTCTGTCAAAATAACTAAATAAAATCTTTAAAAAAATAAAAAATAAAACAAAGAATTCAGACAAGCACAGAAAGACAGCATTAAATACCTAAGATGAGAGCTACTACTGTATCTCCTGGAGAACAGCTAGCTGTGATCAACTTTTTTTGTTATTAAATATATATTGCCTGAAAGTATTCCTTAACAGTGTTGTCCTCGGGCGCCTGGGTGGCTCAGTGGGTTAAAGCCTCTGCTTTCGGCTCAGGTCATGATCTCAGGGTCCTGGGATCNCATCGGGCTCTCTGCTCAGCGGGGAGCCTGCTTCCTCCTCTCCCTGTCTCTCTGCCTGCCTCTCTGCCTACTTGTAATCTCTCTGTGTCAAATAAATAAATAAAATCTTTAAAAAAAAAAAAAACATTGTTGTCCTCAAGAATAAAGTGGGTGGGGCACCTGGGTGGTTCAATCCTTTAAGTGACTGACTCTAGCTTTCAGCTCAGATCTTGATCTCAGGGTCCTGGGACCTCTCTCCCTCTCCCATGTGCTCTCCTAAGCATTCTCTCTCTCAATCAATCTATCTTTGGGGGAAAAAATGTTGCAGGTTCCGGGACACCTGGGTGACTCTGTCAGTTAACCATCTGACTCTTGATTTCGACTCAGGTCATGATCTCAGGGTCGTGAGATTGAGCCCCTTGTCAGGGAGTCTGCTTGAGATTCTCTATCCCTCTGTCCCTTTCTCCTCCCACTCTCAAATAATAAATAAATCTTAAAAAAAATGTTGTGTTGGGCGCCTGGGTGGCTCAGTGGGTTAAAGCCTCTGCTTTCGGCTCAGGTCATGATCTCAGCGTCCTGGGATCGATTCTCTATCCCTCTGTCCCTTTCTCCTCCCACTCTCAAATAATAAATAAATCTTAAAAAGCCTACTTGTAATCTCTCTCTCTGTGTCAAATAAATAAATAAAATCTTTAAAAAAAAAAAAAATGTTGTGGGTTTCTAGACTCAATACTAACAGGACTATAAACAACTATATAGAAACATGTTATATTTCACCTAACCTGGTTCCTCCTATTCTAAAGGAATTCAATTATCCTTGCAGTGCTTAATAATTCACCTAGAAAGCTTTTGTTGACTGTCAAGCTTCTGTTGACTTTCCTATCATTAACCACCCACATGCTTCCAAATAATTATTCATCAGGCATTTAAGTTACAAACTCTATTAAGTAGCACAAGGAAATGAATTGATCCTACGTATTCTCGAATACCAAATTTATGAAGATGCATCACATCCAATATATTGCTGAGATGTGGAACATGATAATAAAGAAAAACAGAATATTACAATTAATACTGTCTAATACTACTATTACTAAGTCCTGAACTACTACACAGAAAGTTCCTGCTTACACAAACAAAAAGCACCGCTGACTGTAACAGGAATACTCACAGGTAGGCAGTACCTTAAACGCCTCAACATTTAACTGGAAATCACACTAAAATGTACACTAAATATGACAGAATACTTGTTTAAAAGCACAAAACATGGTCATAAAAATAAGAACTCTGCAGATGTAGTTCAACCTCTTCATTCTAAAAGCAAGGAATTCAGAAATGAAGGGTTAAGGACAGTCACAAAGCCACTGTATACTGAGGATAAGAACAGAAGTCCACAGTCCTATGTTAAACTATAACACCTCCCTACAAATAAGCAAAGAAGATAACCATAATAACGTTTTTTTAACCAGACAAGGGCAGCAAAAATTGATGGTGAGTGAAGGTTAAAAAAAAAAAAAGAAGAAAAAGAAAAGAATAGTGCCACAAAATAGACCAAGGACAAAATTATAAAGTCATTTACTTACAAATACATTCCTAGAAAAAGACAAAAAACATGAAATAATCACTGTTAACTGCTTTTAAATTAAAAGTACAGGTTTGGGGGGAGCACAGCACTCTTGATCTCAGGGTGGTGAGCTGGGGCTCCACGCTGGATGTAGAGATTACTTAAAAAATAAAACCTTTAAAAAAAAATAAAAGCACAGGTTTTGTATTAACGTGGTCATGGGCAACATTAGGCCAGTTAAACCAATTTCTTCTACAAAGTGGGGATTAAAGAGTACCCTCACAGGGACATGGAGGATTAAAAGAATACATCTAAAGTGATTAAGAAAGTACTTGATACATATTAAACACTGAAACAGCACTATAATAATTCTCTTGTTCCGTTCCAAAGTTTTTATGAGTTATCGGATAAAAGTTTTTTTTCCACAACAAAAAACCATTCAATAAACAGATACATACTTTTAAAACTCTGAATAGCTGAGGAAGTTTTTTCTCAATTTCCATAATGACTTCTTTTCCATCTTCTCCAGTCATTCGACTTAAAAGCAGAAAGAACACAAGCTTATGCAAATGACACACAAAAGAAACTGTAATTACTCCCTAAAATACCGGTTTGTATCCTCCTCCTAAAGTTTGTTAGAACTCTACCAAGTTGACTGGCCCAGTGCTTAAAATGCTTAACACCTGTTAATACATCACGCGATATGCGGTCTGAAATTAATGCAAAAAGAACCCTTAAGAATAACTTTTACTCCACAGTGTACATATTTGGACAGTATCACCATGTAAAGAGGGAACATGAAAACCTAGTCCAAATTACAAATTTACTAAACATGTACTAAATCTCAATTGTTTTGTACCAATTGCTACCCTTTCCTAGCATTTCCAATAAGTAGGGAACTCAGGAAAATATGATTTGCAGAGAAAAAAATACTGTCAGGCATTTACGGTTAAAAATGAAACCCGCGTTATAGCTCTCTATTAAACAAACGATTCTGAGTTGTCATATTCTCCCAATACATGGGCCGCTTACACTGAAAAGCACCCCGCCAGCATCCCCACTTCCAACCAAACTTTAAAAGAAACATCCCTCGCCAGCCAGACACACGTGCCGGCTTCCCCATTCCAAACACACGCCTGAGCTCCGCAGCGACACCCGGGGACGTCACTGGGCACGCACCACCTCCCCCCACCTCGCTCGCGACCCCGGCGTCCTCACAGCTGCCGGACTCATAGAATACACAAACTCGTTTCTGCGTGCCCCACCGCAACTATCTTCTCCCCGAGACCCCCCAGAGCGCTCACCCCCAACGCCAGCGGGCCTTACCTGGTCAGAGTCAGGTAAGCGTCGGTTTGCTCTCCAGGGGGGGCGGAAGGGTCTTCCAAAGTCTCCAACAGCGGCGCCAGGGGGCTCTCACCCGGGGCCGTCATGTCGGCCACCCTGAGGCACGGACCGGAAGAGAAGAAAACCCAATGACCGATGGAAAGAGCCCCGCGGCGGCCGGGTCCGAATCTGGGCCCCAGACCCGCTCGCCCGCCCCCGCGCTCACAGCCCCACCGCGTCCACACTCCCGGCCCCTGACCCCCAAATCCAAGACCCTAACCTCCTTCTGCGCTTCGCAACACGCAGCCGGGCCCACGCCGCGCTCCGGCCCAGGCCCGCTCCCGCCACCAGTTTCCCGGGCAGCTTTCAACAGTGGGAGGAGACCCGCGGGGGGCGGGAGAAGCCCAGGGAGCGAGGCATGTAGCCGCGAGGGGGCGGAGGGGGCGCTAAACCGAGAGTTGCCAGGGCCCAGCACCGTCGCCCGGATACTTACCGCCCGTAGGAAGATCAGGACTGCGTCCTCTCCGCGGCTACCCCGCGGCACCCCGACCGAGCCAGAACTCGACTTTCCCGGCTCACGCTGTTTACTCTCGCGTGCGGCCCGCTCCCTCCTAGACCAAGATGGCGGCGGGGGCGGGCCCACGAGCGCGCGGGAGTAGGACAGGCCTGGCGGGAGAGCCTCGAGCCAATCCAACAGGCGGAGGCGCGCCGAAGTCATCGATAGCCACCCCGCCCAGTGGGCTGCTTCGCCTAGCCCATCAGCGGCGTGTTATAGATGGGGGTGTTTTGACCTAAATTTAACCCGCGAGCGCCTTGAAATTCAAAATGTAAGTGAATCGCCAAAGTTCACCAGACTAAATGTAGTGGGCCTTCAGACTTTTCGAACTCCAAGCCCTGTGCTTCTTGAAATACTAGCAACAAATTATTTAGCAAGCGATGACCGCACTGTAGTGTTTAAGACTAGGAGCTGCGGGCGCCTGGGTGGCTCAGTGGGTTAAAGCCTCTGCTTTCGGCTCAGGTCATGATCTCAGGGTCCTGGGATCGAGGCCCGCATGGGGCTCCCTGCTCAGCGGGGAGCCTGCTTCCCCCTCTCTCTGCCTGCTTCTCTGCCTCCTTGTGATCTCTCTCCCTCTGTGAAATAAATAAATAAAATCTTAAAAAAAAAAAAAAAAGACTAGGAGCTGCATCTAGATGGGTGTAGATTCCAACCCTAGCTCTGTGTGACTTCAGCAAATTAACCAACCTTTCTAGGCCTCAACTTCCTCCTTGGGAAAACAGGGATGATAATGGTAACTACTTAAGGTGAAAGTGAAGTGAGAAAAGGTAAGAGAAGCCTTTGGTTTTTATGTTTTAAGTGTACATAACAATGGCCTGGGGGTATTCATGTTTAAACTATAGATTTCTGGGCCCTGCCCTCAGACATTGTGATGCAGTAGATTTAGGTAGCTCCTAAAGATCTGCATTCTTTTATTTAGGCCCCAGGTGTTGAAGGGTGGGACTTGCCCAGGACTTCAGTGGGTGGAGAAAGAACTATAAACCCTTGATGAACAACTATTTTTTAAGATTTCATTTAATTATTAGAGAAAGAGAGCACAAGCAGGTGGAGGGGCAAAGGGAGAGGGAGAAGCAGACTCCCTGCTGAGCAGGAATGCCCCCCCCCCGCCCCCAAACTTGGGGCTAGATCTTGAGACTCCAGGATCATGACCTGAGCCAAAGGCAGATGCTTAACCAGCTGAGCCACCCAGGTGCCCCTTAACGAAGAATTAGTATGCTGCTCCCCTTTTCTGCAGCCTCTGAGCCCTGTCCACATCACACAGGATTGTATCAACTTGAAACCAGGCATCTAAGTCTCAGCAGCAAGTGGTTCTTCCACTTTGGTGTCACAGATTTCCGATACCCCACCCCTCAAGCTTCCACTTACAGAGTACAAACTATCAGCTCCAGAGGTCAGGACCACATTTTGCCCTTCTCTGCCCTGAGCCAAGTGTCTGCCAGACTAAGCACTCAATACAGAACATGTTTCTTAAACAAGAAGAAGAAGAAGTAGTAGAAGAAGAAGGAAGAGAAGAAAGGAGACATACAGATCTTGTGAAACAAGCTATGGAAATCAAAGAGTTTAAAAAAACGGTGAAGAGTTGGATCTGGATGAAATGTAGAGACACTGTAGAAGTAAAGGTAGAGAAAGGGTCGGGCGCCTGGGTGGCTCAGTGGGTTAAAAGCCACTGCCTTCGGCTCAGGTCATGATCCCAGGGTCCTGGGATCGAGGCCCACGTTGGGCTCTCTGCTCAGCAGGGAGCCTGCTTCCTCCTCTCTCCTCTCTCTCTGCCTGCCTCTCTGCCTACTTGTGATCTCTCTCTCTGTGTCAAAATGAATAAATTAAAAAAAAAAAAATCTTAATAAAAAAAGGTAGAGAAAGGTTTTCAGTGCAGCCTGATAGTGAGTTCTATAAACGTCAGAGGGGAAAGTGCTCATTTTGTGGGCTTTCCAAAGACAACACAGATATTTGAGAAAGTAAAGAAGTTTTGAGATGATAAATGAAAGATATGGACAAGTTTGCAACGTTAAGATTTCAGTATAGTAGGGCACCTGGGTGGCTCAGTGGGTTAAAGCCTCTGCTTTCGGCTCAGATCATGATCTCAGGGTCCTGGGATTGAGNGGATTGGGCCCCGCATCGGGCTCCCTGCTCAGCAGGGAGCCTGCTTCCTCCTCTCTCTCTGCCTGCCTCTCTGCCTATTTGTGATCTCTCTCTCTGTTTCAAATAAATAAATAAAATCTTTAAGAAAAAAAAAATTTCAGTATAGTAGAGATGTATTGGAAAGTGAGAGAAGATCTTGAAACCATATTTTTGTATGGTGGCTATGAGATGAGATTAGTGAAAAGAACGCTGAGTTTGCCTTAAGATGGTACCTCTGCCCAATCCTTCTGTGCCTGAGGGAGCCTGCTTCCTCCTCTCTCCTCTCTCTCTGCCTGCCTCTCTGCCTACTTGTAATCTCTCTCTCTGTGTCAAATGAATAAATAAAATCTTAAAAAAATAAAAAATAAAAAAATAAAATGATATTCCCAATTTATAATCCCACAGCAATTTTATTTTTTTTACATTTGTATTTATTTATTTATTTTTATTTACTTGAGAGAGAACATGACAGAGTGAGCAAGAGAGAGAATACTGAGGAAGAAGCAGACTCCCCGCTGAGCAGGGAGCCCAATGTAGGACTCGATCCCAGGATCCTGGGATCATGACCTAAACCAAAGGCAGACACTCAACTGACTGAGCCACCCAGGCACCCCCCACAGCAATTTTATAAAAGATCTCATTGATCCATAATTTTTCTAATATTTGATAATTTTAATTTGTACCAGGCACACAGTAGGATAGTATCTCACTTTGGTCTTGATCTGCATTTTTCTCATCATGAATTTGAACAACTCTTTATATTATTCTCTTATGTGTGATAGATGGCCTGCCTTTTATTCTTCTCTTTTTTCCTAATAGTTTTATTGAGATAATTCACATTCTGCACAATTTAACCCATTTAAAGTGTATAGTTCAGTGGTTTTTAATATATTCACAGTTGTGTAGCCATCACTTAAATCCATTTTAGAATATTTTCATCACCTCAAAAAAAAAACCTTTTACTTTTTAACTATCATCTCCTTCTCCACCTAATAACACCCCACCCCATCCCCAAGCAACCACTAATCTACTTTCTGTCTCTATAGGTTTGCCTGTTCTGGATGTTTTATATAAATAGAATCATATAATATGTCACCTCCTGTGACTGGCTTCTGGGACTTAGCATTTTGTTTTTTAGGTTTATCCATTTTGTAGCATGTTTTATTATTATATTTCTTTTTTATTGCTAAATATTCCATTGAATGGATATACCACATTTTTCTTATCCATTTATAAGTTGATGGACGTTTGAAGTTAAATTAAAATCATGATCTGGGGTGCCTGGGTGGCTCAGTTGGTTAAGCATCTGCCTTCGGCTCAGGTCATGATCTCAGGGTCCTGGTATTGAGTCTCACGTGGGGTTCCTTGCTCAGTGGGGAGCTTGCTTCTCCCTCTCCCACTGCCCCTCCCCCTGCTTATGCATGCGTGCTCTCTCTCTCTCCCTCTCTCTGGCTCTTTCTCTCTGCCTTTCTCAAGTAAATAAATAAAATCTTAAAAAAAATCCTGGTCTAGAGCCAAATTAAAGGCTATAAAGAACTTTCTAATCTTTAGAGAGACACAAAATTTTACTATGGAATCCAGAACTCTTTAAAGATCCTTATTCTGGACTATAGAGTGTCCCAACTAATTTAAAGAGGAAAATGTCTAAAATTGGCAAGGCATGAAAGAGGAGATTTTAAAAATGCAGCTGTGGAAAACTTTTAAATACAAGGGTAAAAATACACTACATAAAACGATTATAGAAGCTCTTCTTTTAAGGGTAGACTAGACAAAGATTCAAAATTGTAACATAAGTAAAAATACAAAACAGACTTTAGGAAACTTTCAAACAGTACTCTGGATTAGATGCAGTACCTGAAGTGAAAGGAGCTTTGTCTTCTGTTTTTATAAATGGGCTCACGCCTAAAATAGGCGATTTAATTTAAAAAAAAATTGAAAATGTGAGATTGCCAGCTTAGAAAATATCTAATGTGTGTCTCAACATTTCCAGAGAGTTTTAAAAAATAATAAGCTAGAAATCGATATGTCTTATGGCTGGCTCTCTAGGTTAAATAACCCAAGATGTCTCTGCTCTAAGATGTGGGAGCCTATAGATAAGGATATTTATAAATGTAGTGAACAGAAGGGCCATTAAACAAACTGTGTACCATACTGGTTTGCAAACAAGACAACTATCCACAAATCTATACAGTGATGCAGGTCCAAGGTAGAAAAGAGCACCCAACAAAAGGAACAAAACAGCTTTCATTAGTTTCACCTCTATCACAGAGCCAAAATTTAAGATTGTCTAAAAGGGGAGAAAAAAGACAAATCAACTTTTCATGAGAAAATAAAAAGCTTTTTTATTAATGTTAAAATGACAGTGCCAGATTGTTTTTAAAAAGAGAGAGAGAGAAGAGAAATTTGAACATATACAGGGGCACCTGGGTGGCTCAGTTGGTTAAGCGTCTGTCTTCAGCTCAGGTCATGACACTGGAGTCCCTGGGATTGAGCCCTGCATGGGGCTCCCTGCTCAGCGGGGAGCCTGCTTCTTCTCCCTCTGCCTCTGCTTCTCCCCCAACTTGTGCTTTCTATCTCTCTCTCCAATAAATAAATAAAATCTTTAAAAAAAACGTGTTTGAACATATTCAGTAAATTCCAAAAGGCTCAAGGAGAAATAAACTTTATTTTCTTTGGTTTAATAGAACGATTCAAGTAGTCAAAATATTTAATAATTCGATGTCTTGGCTATAACTGATATTTTGAGATCACTATCAAAATATTCTTGGGGCACCTCAGTGACACAGTTGGTTAAGCATCCAAGTCATGGTTTTGGCTGATCTCAGTCTCATGATTGAGATTGAGCCCCATATCGGGGTTGAGTGCAGAGTTCACTTGGGATTCTCTCTCTCCCTCTCCCTCTGCCCACCCCCTCAAATAAATAAATCTTTTTTAAAAAAGAAGAATATTCTTTGATCTCTGTGATACAACATTGTGCGGAAAATAGGCAACCTGGAAGACCTAAAGTGCTACCCTTGGAAAGGCCTGTTTGTGAGGTTGGCTCTTCGCTGGCCTCAGGGAACTTAGGTTTGGAGAGGGTTCCCAGCATTTACTGATGAGAGTGGCTCACTGAACTTTTTGTACAAATAATATGTTTTATGCTGAATACTTGCTTTTCCTTTTAGGAGTCTGAAATTTGGGTACATGCAAAGGGGGAGGGTGCCTACACAATTAGCTCTTCGTAGAACCCTGGGCACTGAGCTTCCACATTTGGCAACCTTGCACACATGTTGTCACAACTCATTGCTGGGAGAATTTAGCATATCCTCTGTAGCTTTACTGGGGAGGACCTCTGAAAGCTTGTGTCTAGTTTCTCCCCGACCATGTCCAGGTGCTTTTTCTCTTTATTGATTTGGCTCTGTATTATATATCCTCTTTCAGCCATAAGTACTACTGTACGCTGAGTCCTATGAGTCTTCCTAGTGAATCATTGTCCCTGGGAGTGGTCTTGGGGAATCTCTAATCTAAATACCTACAAATGCACTAAGTAAGATCTACTTTTCCAGAAAAATATACTGCAGCTTTTAGACATGATCAGAGTACAGTGCATCTTGGTGTGAAAACTCGTACACTATATATGATTTAGGAAACTACCCCCCAAATAGCTATGGTTCCAGAATTTCTATGGACGAAAGACTCCACAGACTGGCCTTTTAACTTGGAGCAGAGCCCATAAGCATACAGATTGATTCCCCCCGCCTTAATTATATAAATCTTTCTTTTCGTACAAACAAGAACATGTTAAGCCATGCTCTAGGGACTTTAACTCATTAAAAAAACATTGCCTATAAAACCTATCCCTTAAAGAAGCAGCAAAATGGGGGGGGGATATAAATCTCCTTGCCTCAGAGCAATTACAGCCTTCAACAAATAAGTCAAAATACCCTCAGATCTCATACTAGCCTTTACGTCTATGTTGCTACGCATGATAAATCACTGTGGCTAGCAGACACCACTCAGTATTTTTACTTATTGAAAATAATTATGAATTATCATTATTTTCTCCTTATATAAGCAAATAGTGGTGTAGCAGCTCCATAACCCTACTCCTTGAAGAAGAATCCCATACTTGTGTTTCTGTAATTCAGGAAGAGTTCCATAACCAGAGCAGAACTTTTTGTTGTTTGGGTTTTTTTGTTGTTGTTCTTAACACCAAATTTATCACTTTTTAAAAATGAGATTTTTCCCAAAAGTGAGGAATAAGAAACAAATCCGGAGTCCATGCATTTCCACTGCAATCTTGATTCTGCCGCCTTGGGGTCAAGGTGCAGCTCCAGCAGCGGGAAGTAAACTGGATTTTCCAGGAGCTGTTGTCTTGCAGTCTTGCTCCATGGGTGGGGTGGCGGGAAGGAGTTGGCTGAGGCCGATAAGCTCCCTTTCCACTCAGGTCAGGTCCGGCCCAGCCTGGAGAATGGAACTTTTGACACTGTACTACCAAATCCCAACTCAATGTTGTTGGTTGACAGATTTTTTTTTTATTTAAATCTTTTTAATTAAGATTTTATTTATTCATTTGAGAGAGAGCGAGAGAGCACAAGGAGGGGGAGAGGCAGAGGGAGAAACAGATTCCCTGCTGAGTTGAGGCAGTCAGGTCCCAGGACCTGAAGATCATGACCTGAGCAGAAGGCAGACACTTAACCATCTGAGCCACCTAGGCACCCTGTTGACAGATTCGTGTATTAAAAATATGAAAAGGGGCACCTGGGTGGCTCAGTCAGTTGAGCGATGGACTGTTGGTTTCGGCTGGGGTCTTGATATCCGGGTGGGGCGATCGAGCCTGCGTTGGGCTCCACAATCACTGGAGAGCCAGCTTCTCCTCACCCTCTCCCTTTGCCCCTCCCCCTGCTCGCACGCACTCTCTCTCTCTCTCTCTCTCTCTCTCTCTCTCTCTCACCCTGAAATAAATCTTAAAAAAAAAAGAAAAAATATTAGGCTTGATATATAAAATACCATCATGTGTCTTTTATAAAATCTAATTTCTTACCAAAAGCCAAATTACTCATAACTGAACCATGTTCCTTTCTACGGCACTTTAAATTGTTAGTAAAAAGAAAAAAAGTGAATAATTAAGATTGGTAACTTTAGAGAATAACACACTTCTTTAAAAGAATATAGGAAGAGGGTGCCTGGGTGGTTCAGTCAGTTAAGCCTCTGCCTTCAGCTCAGGTCATGATCCCAGGGTCCTGGGATCCAGTTCCTCATTGGGCTCCCTGCTCGGTGGAGAGCCTGCTTCTCCCTCTCCCTCTTCCTGCCGCTCTGCCTACTTGTGCCCTCTATCTCTCTGTCAAATAAATAAATAAAATCTTAAAAAAAAAAAGAAATTTGCCAAATTTACTTTAAGAAAAATTATAGGAAGAGATTTTTAAGTTATTCTTTAAAATTAAATAACAAATACATTAATTACCTGATATCTTCATGCTAAAATAATTGCTGTCACAAAGCTAAAAACTCACAGTAGAAAAGGTATTATAGATGTCAATATACTATACTGTAATCACTAAGGAAATATTTTACATATATTATAGATATACATTAACAGATCGCCATGATAAACATTTCTCCGATTAAAGTCCTTATACAACATTATATAAAACAATAAACATAAAAATAATTAACAAGAAATCCAAGTAGAAGTTCAAAGATCCCATCATAGATGCATAAAACCTGGACACCCAAATCCTGAAAATAAACACTGGGAATAATTGGGTTATAAGATTCCTGAGGACAAAATCTGGCAAATTCAGAATGGCTACCTGGTAGCACCAAATAAAACCCCAGATGAACATTCGTGAAAATCTTTTATGAAACAATCCATTCAGAGTATGGGTAAATTGGATGCAAAATCAAACCCTTATGAGCAAACTTCTAGGAACAGAAGACTTGGCCAGGTTATACCTACTTGGAACCAAATTAACCTGGAAAAATTGTAAAGGTAGGCATAACCTAGGACCATACCCAGAAAGATCCTTTGAGCATCACCATATGAAATTTTTTCAGTTGCTTCCTTTTCTAGTTTATGAATATATACTCATAATAATACATTTATTTTCTAGATAAGCTAAAATGCTTTCCTGTTGAAAAGCATGACACTCATACAGGTTAAAAAACTATTAAATATTGTGTTTCCTAATATAAGATATACTATCATTTATTCAATAGTGGGGACACATCTAACTGGAAGATATTTGTGAATTTTAGTCACATGTTTTTGCTCTTCACTCCAATACCTTATTGTCTCTATCACTGCCAATCTTCTAGAAAAATACAAAGGACCTCAACATAACTGAAAAGTTACACCTGTTAGAGATCCAAAGCTGAGAAGCTCTAGAAATGGATGGTTCCTGAAAGTGAACTGCTGATTCAAGATCTTTAGAATAAGCTGATAACTACACTCTGTAGTAAATGTCTGTCCAAGACCATTGGAACAATATTCTTCTATATATCACACTCTTTCTTAATTTTTTTTTTTTTAGATTTTATTTATTTATTTGACAGAGAGAGACCATGAGAGAGGGAACATAAGCAGGGGGAGTGGGGAAGGGAGAAGCAGGCCTCCCGCCCAGCAGGGAGCCTGATGTGGGGCTCCATCCCAGGACCCTGGGATCATGACCTGAGCTAAAGGCAGACACTTAACCAACTGAGCCACCTAGGCACCCCTCTTTCTTAAATATTTTATCATGTGTTTTTCTTTACTGATTTGAAGTTGTTTGCTTTTGATTCAGTCTATCATGTTCCCCTAACCAGTAACATGTGCTTAGATAAAAGCTTTACTGAAAACAATCACCACCTCTCCTCAATAAAGCTGAGGGAATAAATTTTTTTTAAAGATTTTATTTATTTATTTGACACACAGAGAGAGAGGTCAGATCACAAGTAGGCAGAGAGACAGGCAGACAGAGGAGGAAGCAGGCTCCCCGCTGAGCAGGGAACCTGATGTGGGCCTCGATCCCAGGACCCTGAGATCATGACCTGAGCCGAAGGCAGAGGCTTTAACCCACTGAGCCATCCAGGCGCCCAAGCTGGGGGAATAAATTAAGCAATAAAATTTTTAATGTCGGGAAAGAAAAAAATTAAAAATAAAACAATCGTTTCTCGAGTTCTGTAAGTTAGTTGCCCTAATAAGCTTTGTTAGTACAACCAATTTGAAAAACAGTATGAATATATGTAGTAAAAATATAAAAATTCATATTAATGTATCAGATTATGTCATGTGCTATGTATCGATATTTACATTAATGTAATATAAGTTAAAATATATAAAATAATATACTATATAAAATTATATTATTAATTTCCTCCAGATTATATTCTTTGTTTACAAAATACAAATGAAGAAAAATGTTCTTTTGCTAGAGGAGGAGGATGTAACCGTTCTTCAGCTGGAGCAGAAACTGTTTCTCAAGACCACACCCCCAGGCAATATATCTACAACTCTACTGAGATCTATCATGTCTCTTAGCACTCCTGGATCCTTTTCCTATGTGAAAATCAGTCTGTTTAATGCTGACCTAGAACCAAGGTTAAGTGATGTGTCGGGCTATTTGCAAGGTCATTCCATGGGTATAACTCCCCTACACTCAGTGAACTCCATTTCTTTAAAAAAAAGTCTGAAAAGATAAAACTCTTCCTGGGAAAAGATTCCTAACGGTATCTTCCCCCCATCCACAAACACAATTTGAGGTGGTAAAAAAAAAAAAAAAAAAGTGTTCTTTCACATTCACTGAGCTCTACAGACAGTGGAATAGAGGAGTCTTAAATTTTTTTGGCCAGCCAGGGATGAGCCTGTGCCATTACTAAGACTTCTCATTACACAGGGAGTAATGCTTTAGGTGAGATAAAACCATCAATAGCTAAGCTGAAAGAAAAACTGACTACCTAAGGTAGACTCAGAATTATTGGGCTTTATGTTTTATTCATCAGGCTTGTGATATCTTGGTTCATGGTTATGAAGTACCTTCCTTTCCCTTTTCCTATTACAAGCACTTCTAATTGTACTTGCTTCTAATTGTGATTCTAATTGTACTTCTAATTGTACTAAAAGTACTTCTAATTGTAATCATTCAATGTCTATTGTCCAATATATTAGATCTGCCTATGTAGGAAAATACTGCTTGTTTCAGAAGCCGTGATAACAAGTAATGATTAGAACTGGTCTTAAACCTGTTAAGCTTATCAACAACAACTCACCTCAGCAAACAGTGTTGAAAGCCAGCAAATCAGCATCAGCTCCTCACTTCTGAAAGTCAGCCAATTGGTTTCGAACTCTCTCCGGTAAACATGCTTCAGAGTGCCCATCAACAGCAGCCTCACCCAAGTAATCACACTTCTATTGATGACATTAATCCATGTATGCCTCTGAAAATCTACCAATCCAAAAATCCTATAAAAAACCCCTTTCTAGGGGCGCCTGGGTGGCTCAGTGGGTTAAAGCCTCTGCCTTCAGCTCAGGTCATGATCTCAGGGTCCTGGGATCCAGCCCCGCATGCTGAGCAGGGAGCCTGCTTCCTCCTCTCTCTGCCTGCCTCTCTGCCTACTTGTACTCTCTGTCTGTCAAATAAGTAAATAAAATCTTTAAAAAAAAAAAAATCCCTTTCTAGGGATGCCCGTGTGGCTGAGCTGGTTAAGGGTCTGCCTTTTCAGCTCGGGTCTTGATCCCAAGGTCCTGTTCAGCAAGGAGCCTGCTTCTCCTGCTCCACCTACTTGTGCTTTCTCCCCCCACCCCGCCTTGTGCTTTCTTGTGCCTGTGTGCTCGCTCTCAAATAAATAAATAAAATCTTAAAAAAAAAAAACCTTTTTATAGTAAACAAATTCAACATTAGTTTTTTAATGTCAGATATTGAGGGTTGGTCTTATCATCATTTGACAAATATGACCCTGTTCTTAAAGGATACCCATGAAATATTTAGAGTAAAACACAGAACATCCTCAACTGAACCTCAGACTGTAAGGTAATGTTCATTTACATGACAGGCAAAGCACATGTGGCAAAAATATCAACAATATTTTGTTAGTAAATCTAGGTGAAAGTTCATCACTATAGTAACTTTTCTGTACTTTTAAACTATTTTTTAAATTTAAGAAAACAAAAGCAGAAACAGCAGCAAATTGGTGGAATAGGAAGTATCAGGCCCTCGTTCCCCCACGGAGGCACTTACCTAACCATAACATAGGTGCCAACGTGCCATTGTGAGAACTAGACAAACCAGTTAAGAGTTTGCAGTGTCCAAGGTGAGTGCAAAGCCAAAAAGAGACACATAGAAGCAGATAGGAAAGTTCTCTTTTGCCTGTCCCAAACCCACCCTCTCCCCAGCTTAGCACCATGCTATCAATGTAGGCAAAAGACTCCCAACTCCCAGCTTCTCCCTTGGGAAGAAAAGAGAAGAATGAAATGTGTATCCAGTGTTCCGACTTCTCAGGGGCTACCTGAAGGGTTGGTTGCGTCTTGCCTGACTCAGATGCTGATGGGAAAGAAACAGAGGCACACTTTAGACGTCAGGTGCGGGAAAGCAGAGAACAATGGTCGGCACCATCACGTTTACAGCACCAGAGGGACTGCAGTACTGCAGGCAGGCACTAGGGGGAGAAGGAGATTGTGGGTTCCTGAGAAGAAACATGGGCAAACACCTTTAATTGGGGAATTACATGCACCAGCCCAGAGAAGACACATCCTCAAGGAACGTTCTGAGAGGTCTCCAGGATCTCTAGCCAAGCTGATTGGTTTTTCAAATGCGTAAATCTCAACAAATGAGAACTGGGCATACAAAGAAACAGGGAAACATGGCCTAATCAAAGGAACAACAACAATAAAAACAAGAGAATAGCCAAAACAATCCTGAAAAATAAGCATAATTTTGCAAGACTTTCTGATTTTATTTTATTTTTTAAAATATTTTTGCATTTTATTATTTATTTTTTGTAGATTTTATTTATTTGGCAGAGAGAGAGAGAAAGAGAGCACGCACAAGCAGGGGCAAGGGAGAGGGAAAAGCAGACTTCCCATGGAGCAGAGAGCCGGATGCAGGGATTGATCCCAGGATCCTGGGATCATGACCCAAGCCAAAGGCAGATGCTTAACTGACTGAGCCACCCAGGCTCCCCTAACTTTATTTTTAAATATCTCTACACCCATCCTGGGGCTCAAACTTATAACCCAAAGATCAAGAGTCACTTGCTCTACCAACTAAACCAGTTAGACATCCCAAGACTTTCTGATTTTAGAACTTATTATAAAGCAAGAGTAATCAATGGGATGCCTGGGTAATCAAGTAATCAAGAGAATGTGTTATTGGTATAAAGACAGAGCTGTAGATCGGTGGGGCACAATACAGTCCAGAAATAGACCCACACATATATGGTAAACTGAATTTCCACAAAACTGAATCTCCACAAAGATGCCTTCACATGAGATGACCTTCTATGGTCAACTCAATCTCCACAAAGTTGCAACTCAGTGGGAGAAAGGATTTTTTTTTCTTTTTCTTTTGTACTTTATTTTTATTATTTATTTATTTATTTAGAAATATAGTTGATACACAATGTTACATTAGAGTCAGTTGTACAACATAGTGATTCCACAAGACTATATATTATGCTGTGCTCACCACAAGTGTAGCTACCATCTGTCATCATGTAACTCTAATACCGTTGACTACACTCCTTATTCTGTACCTTTTATCTCCATTACTTATTCATTCCGTAACTGAAAGCCTGTATCTCCCAGTCCCCTTCATACATTTTGCTCGTTTTTCCACCCCCTTTCCATCTGGCATCAAATGGTTTATTCTCTGAAATTTTAGGTATGATATCATGATAATTTTTTTTAAGATTTTGTTTATTTATTTAATTGGCAGAGAGAGAGAGAATAGGAACACAAGCAGGGGGAGTGGGAGAGGGAGAAGCAGGGTTCCTGTCAAGCAGGGAGCTCGACGTGGAGCTCAATACCAGGGCCCGGGGATCACGACCTGAGCCAAAGGCAGATGGTTAACTACTGAGCCACCCAGGTGCCCCTTATGATGATTTTTAAAAAATTTTTAATTCCAGTATAGTTAACACATAGTGTTATATTAATTTCAGGTGTACATAGAGTGATTCAATAATTCTATACGTTACTCAGTGCTCACCATCATAAGTGTATTCTTAATCCCCTTCATCTATTTCACCCATCCCTTCATCCCACCCCCCCCATAACCATCATTTTGTTCTCTATAGTTCAGAGTCTGCTTGGCTTCTCTATTTTTTGCTTTGTTTTGTTTTGTTTCTTAAATTCCACATATGAGTAGAATCACATGGTATTTGTCTTTCTCTGACTGACTTATTTCATTTAACATTACAGTCTTCATCCATGTTGTTGCAAATGGCAAGGTTTCATTTTTTTTATGGCTGAGTAATATTCACATACATCTGTAGATACAGGTATTGATATAGATACATACCTCTTCTTCTTTATTCCATTTGTCTATGGATGAACACTTGGGCTGCTTCCATAATTTGGCTATTATAAATAATGTTGCAATAAATATAGGAGTGCATATATCTTCTTGAATTCGTGTTTTTGTATTCTTTGGGTAAATACTCCGGAGTGGAATTAGTGGATCAGATGGTAATTCTATTTTTAATTTTTTGGGGAACCTTCATACTCTTTTCCACAGTGGCTGCACCAGTTTGTGTTCCTACCAATAGTACAGAAGGGTTCTTTTTTTCTCCACATCATGGCCAATGCTTATTGTTTCTTGTGTTTTTGACTTTAGCCATTCTGACAGGTGTGAGGTTATATTTCATTATGGTATTGATTTGGATTTCCCTTATGATTAGTGATGTAGACCATAAATTCTTGTGTCTATTGGCCATCTGTATGTCTTTGGAGAATGTCTGTTCATGTCTTCTGCCAATTTTTTAATTGGATTATTTGGGGGGGTTGATGTTGAGTTTTATAAGTTCTTTAAATATTTTGGACTCTAACCCTTTATCAGATATGTCATTTGCAAATATCTTCTCCCATGTAGTAGGCTGTCTTGGTTTTGTTCATTGTTTCCTTTGCTGTGCAGAGCTTTTTATTTTAATATAGTCCCAGTAGTTTATTTTAACTTTAGTTTTTCTTGTCTCAGGAGACATATTTAGAAAAATGTTGCTATCATCAATATCAGAGAAATTACTGTCTATGCTCTCTTCTAGGATATTTATGGTTTCAGATCTCACATTTAGGTCCTTAATCCATTTTGAATATATTTAAGTATGGTGTAAGAAAGTGGCCCAGTTTCCTTTTTTTTTCATGTAGCTGTCCAGTTTTCCCAACACCATTTGTTGAAGGGACCAGCTTTTTTTAATTGCATATTCTTCCCTCCTTTGTTGAAGATTAGTTGACCATATAATTTTGAGTTTATTTATGGGCTCTTTATTCTGTTCTATTGATTTATGTGTCTGTTTTTGTGCTGGTATCATACCGTTTGATTACTACAGCTTTGTAGTCTTAAAATCTGGAATTCTGATACCACCAGTTTTGTTCTTCTTTTTCAAGATTGCTTTGGCTGTTCAGGGTCTTTTGTGACTGCATACAAATTTTAGGGTTATTTGTTCCAGTTCTGTGAAAAATGCTGTTGGTATTTTGATAGGGATTGGATTCAGTGTCAATTGCTTTAGGTCATGTGGACATTTTAACAATTTGTTCTCCCTCTCCCTCTGCCCCTCCCCACAGTTCCTGCTCTCTCTCATTCTCTTTCTCTCTCTAAATTGATAAATAAAATATTTTTTTAAAAAAACAATATTTGTTTCTCCAATCCATGTGCATGGAATATCTTTCCACTTGTTTGTATCATCTTCAATTTCTTTCATCAATATTTTACAGTTTTTAGGGTACAGGTCTTTTACCTCCTTGGTGAAGTTTATTCCTAGGTATTTTATTATTTTGGGTACAATTGTAGATGGAATGTTTCCTTAATTTCGCTTTCTGCTAATTCATTATTAGTGTATGGAAATGCAATGGATTTATGTATATTGATTTTGTATCCTGTAACCTTACTGAATTTATTTATCAGTTCTAGTAGTTTTCTGATGGAGTCTTCAGGGTTTTCTGTATATAGTATCATATCACCTGCAAATAGTGAAAGGTTTACTACTTCCTTACTAATTTGGATGCCTTTTATTTCTTTTTCTTCTTTGATTGCTATGGCTCAGACTTCCAGTACTATATTGAATAAAAATGGTGAGAGTGGATATCCTTGTCTTATTCCTGAGACTGGGGGAAAAGCTCTCAAGTTTCCCCACTGAGTATGATGTACGCTATGGGTTTTTCAGATATGACCTTTATTATATTGAGGTATGTTTCCTCTAAACCTAATTTGTTGAGGGTTTTTTTTTAATATATATTTTTAAAGATTTTATTTATTTATTTGACAGAGAGATTACAAGTAGGCAGAGAGGCAGGCAGGCAGAGAGAGAGGAAGCAGGCTCCCTGCCAAGCAGAGAGCCCGACGCAGGCCTCGATCCCAGGACCCTGAGATCATGACCTGAGCCGAAGGCAGAGGCTTTAACCTACTGAGCCACCCAGGCGCCCAAGGGTTTTTTTTTTTTAAGATTTATTTACTTACTTTAGTGGTGGGGGGGTGTATGAAGGACAGAAGGCAGAAGTACAGGGAAAGAGAATCCTGAAGGAGACTCCCCACTGAGTGAGGAGCCCAACACAGGGCTCGATTCCGTGACCTGAGCTGAAATCAAGAGTAAGAGCTTTTAACTGACTGAGCCACCCAGGTACACCTGTTGAAGGTTTTTATCATGAATAGATGTTATACTTTGTCAAAGGCTTTTTCTTCATCTATTAAAATGATATATGGTTTTTATCCTTTCTCTGGTTGAAGTGATGTATCAAGTTGATTGCTTTGCAAATATAGAACCACCCTTGCATCCCAGGAATAAATCTCATTTGATCATGGTGAATGATTTTTTAAAAATGTATTGTTGGATTCAGTTTGCTAGTATTTTCTTGAGGATTTTTGCATCTATGTTCATCATGGAAATTGGCATGTAGTTCTTTTTTTGTGGTGTCTTTATCTGGTTTTGGAATTAGGGTAACATTGGCCTCATAGAATGAATTTGGAAGTTTTCCCTTCTCTTCTATTTTTTTGGAATAGTTTGAGAAAAATAGGTACTAACCTCCCTTTAAATATTTGGTAGAATTTACCTGTAAAGCCATCCAGCCTTGGACTTTTGTTTGTTGAGAATTTTTAAATTACTGATTCAATTTCATTGCCAGTAATGAGTCTGTTCAAATTTTCTGTTTCTTTCTGATTCAGTTTTGTGAGGTTATATATCTTTAGGAATTGATTCATTTCTTCTAGGTTGTCCAATTTGTTGCCATATAATTTGTCATAACATTTGTTTACAATCCATTGCATTTCTGTGGTGTTGGTTGTTATTTCTCCTATTTCATATCTGATTTTGTCTATTTGGGTCCTCTTTCCCTCTCTTTTTATGAGTGTGGCTAAAGGTTTATCAATTTTGTTATCTTTTCAAAGAACCAGCTCCTGGTTTCATTCATCTGTTCTATTGCTTTTCTTTTTTTAGTTTCTAATTCTTTTATTTCTGTTCTAATCTTTATTATTTCCTTCCTTCTACTGGTTTTGGGTTGTGTCTGTTCTTCTTTTTCTAGCTTCTTTATGTGAAGGTTAAGTTGTTTATTTGAGATTTTTCTTGCTTTTTGAGGTAAACCTGCATTGCCATAAACTTCCCTGTTGGAACACTTTTTGCTACATCCAAAAGATTTTGGACTCTTGTGTTTTCATTTTCTTTTGTCTCCATGTATTTTGTGATTTCTTCTTTGATTTCTTGGTTGACCCATTCATTGTTTAGTACCATGTTATTTAAACTCTGTGTATTTGTGTTCTTTCTAGGTTTTATTTGTGAGCTGATTTCTAATTTCATAGCGTTATGGTCAAAAAAGATGCATGGTATGACTTCATCTCTTTGAATTTGTTGAGAATTGTTTTGTGGCCTAACATGTGATCTGTTCTGGTGAATGTTCCATGTGCATGTGAAAACATTGTGTATTCTGCTGTTTTAGGATGGAATTAGAATCCAATTTGTGATTCAAAGCCACTGTTTCCTTGATGATTTTGTGTTTGGATGACCTATCCATTGAAGTAAATAGGGTATTACAGGCCCCTATTATTTATTGTATTACTATCTATTATTTTCTTTTTATGTTATCAGCTGTTTTCTGTATTTTGGTGCTCCCATGTTGGCTGCACTAATATTTATAATTGTTACATCTTTTGTTGTAATCGTTGGATTATTCTCTTTATGATTATATAGTGTCCTTCTTTGTCTCTCATTACGGTCTTTGTTTTGTTTTTTAGGTACACTGCATACTGGGCATGGAGCCCAACATGGGGCTTGAACTCATGACCCTGAGATTAAGACCTGAGCTGAAATCAAGAGTTAGACACTTAACCAACTGAACCATCCAGGTGCCCCTACAGTCTTTGTTGTAGAGTCTATTTTGCCTGATATAAATATTGCTACCCCAGCATTGTTTTCAATCCATTCACATGATTAATGGTTTCTCACCCTTTCACTTTTAATCTACATTTGTCTTTAGGTCTGAAATGAGTCTCTTGTAGGCAGCATATAGATGGGTCTTGTTTTTTGCCTTTTTAAAATATTTTATTTATTTATTTGACAGAGAGAGACAGCCGGAGAGGAAAAACAAGCAAGGAAAGCGCAAGAGGGAGAAGCAGGGTTCCTGCTGAGCGGGGAGCCTGATGCATGGCTTGATCCCAGGACCCTGGGATCATGACCTGAGCTGAAAGCAGATGCTTAATGACGGAGCCACCCAGGCGCCCCGAAGGGGTCTTGTTTTTTTTAATCTATTCTGTTACGCTGTGTCTTTTCATTGGAGCTTTTAGTCCATTTACCAGTCAGAGCAATTATTGATAAGTATGTACCTATATCATTTTGTTACTTGTTTTATGGTTGTTTTTGTAGTTCTTCTCTGTATTTTTTTTCTTCTCTTGCTCTCTTTCAGTTTACTGGCTTCTTGTCATATACTTGGATTCCTTTCTCTTTATATTTTTGCATATCTATTACTGGTTTTGGTTGCCATTAGGTTTATATGTAACATTTTATGCATATAGCATATAGCAACTTAATCTATATTAAGTTGATGGTTGCTCAAGTCAAAACTGTCTTTGCTCCTCTCCTTGCCACATTTTAGGTATATGGTGTCATACTTTATATCCTTTTAATCTGTGAATCCCTTAACACATTTTTACAGATATACATAATTTAACTGTTTTTGTGCTTCCCACTTTTCTCACTCTTATGTTTGATCTTTCCTTTGCACTCAAAGAGTCCCCTTTAACATTTCTCATAGGACTGGTTTATTGGTCATGAATTCTTTTAACTTTTGTACATCTGGGAAACTCTTTTTTTTTAAATTATTATTCTGTGCTATATTTATTTATTTATTTATTTATTTATTTATTTATTTATTATTTGCCCCAGGGGTACAGGTCTGTGAATCATCAGGCTTACACCTTTCACAGCATTCACCAAAGCACAAACCCTCCCCAATGTCCATAACCCATCCACCCTATCCCTACCCTCCCACCCCCCAATAACCCTCAGTTTGTTTTGTGAGATTAGGAGTCTCTTATGGTTTGTCTCCTTCCCCATCCCATCTTGTTTCACTATTTTTCCCTCCCTACCCCCTACAACCCCCCACCCTGTCCCTCAAGTTCCTCATATCAGAGAGATCATGTGATAATTGTCTTTCTCTGATTGACTTATTTCGCTCAGCATAATACCCTCTGGATCCATCCACGTCGTTGCAAACGGCAAGATTTCATTTCTTTTGATAGCTGCATAGTATTCCATTGTATATATATACCACTTCTTCTTTATCCATTCATCTGTTGATGGACATCTAGGTTCTTTCCATAGTTTGGCTATTGTGGACATTGCTGCTATAAACATTCGGGTGCACGTGCCCCTGAGGATCACTACCTTTGTATCTTTAGGGTAAATACCAAGTAGTGCGATTGCTGGGTAGCAATATTTTCAACTTTTTAAAGAACCTCCATACTGTTTTCCAGAGTGGCTGCACCAGCTTGCATTCCCATCTGGGAAACTCTTTATCTCTCCTTCTGTTCTGCATAGTAGCCTTGCTGGATAGAGTATTCTTGGCTGCAGGTGTTTTTCTTTCACCACTTTGAACATGTCACACCACTTACTCCTGTCCTCCAAAGTTTCTGCTGAAAAATCAGCTAATAGCCTTATGTAGTTTCCTTCCTAGGTAAGTAACTGTTTTCTTCTCTCTTGGTGCTGTTAAAATTCTCTCTTTATCACTACTTTTTGGCATTTTTAAAAAGATTTATTTATTTATTTTAGAGAGTGAGAGAGCACAAGTAGGAGGAGCCACATAGGGAGAGGGAGAAGCAGTCTCCCCTGAGCAGAGAGCCCAATGTGGGGCTCGATCCCAGGACCCTGGGATCATGACCTCACCCAAAGGCAGACACTTAATTGACTGAGCCACCCAGGCACCCCAACTTTTTGCAATATTAATTACTGTGTGTCTTGTTGTGGACCTCCTTGGGTTGATTTTGTTGAGGGATCTTTGTGCCTTCTGTATCTGAACTTCTGTTTCCTTCCCCAAATTTGGGAAGTGTTCAGCTATTACTTCTTCAAATACGTTTTCTATACACTTTTCTCTTTTCTCCTTCTGGGATCCCATAATGTGAATGTTATTATGCTGACATGATCACTAAGTTTCTGCAGTCTATTTTCATTTATTATTATTATTGTTATTATTATTTTTCTCTTCTTTTCAGCTTGACTGCTTTCTGTTACTTTGTCCTCCAGGTCAGCTATGTCTTCTGCTCTTGAAAGTACTGGACTTCTGGGTGCCTGGGTGGCTCAGTGGGTTAAAGCCTCTGCCTTTGGCTCAGGTCATGATCTCAGGGTCCTGGGATCGAGGCCCGCATCAAGCTCTCTGCTCAGCGGGGAGCCTGCTTCCTCCTCTCTCTCTCTGCCTGCCTCTCTGCCTACTTGTGATCTAATCTCTCTCTGTGTCAAATAAATAAATAAAATCTTTAAAAAAAAAAAAAAGAAAACACTGAACTTCTGAAGAAGAGGTCCTGTAATGCCCAGCAGTGCAGTATTCCCTGTTCAGAGAATATTTCAGGGGTGTCTCCTATGTGCATTGTCAAGATACCCCTGCTAAAGTAGCTGAGCTGCTTTTGCCTTCAGTCCAGTCATCTGCAGTGGCTCTCTTTGCCTGTTGTGGGCAGGGGTTGGTCCCTGTGTTGTTATTGGGCTAGTCTGGGGCCACCTTGGGCTTAAGTTGAGTCAGACTAAGCAATTGCCAGAGATGTGGTAGCACTGAACTACAGGTAGCTGTGAGCATGGGATGTGTGGTGTCAGTACCATAGGCTCCAGTGAAAGAGAAACTGCAGTTGCCAGGGATGTGGGTAGGCCAGGTTGGAGGGGATGGATCCATAGGAGAACATGGAGGTCTGTGGGGGAAAGGGAACCATGGGCACAGAGTGAGGGGCAGGGAAACAGCTTCTAACATTGGGAAGCCCACATGGGGAATGTGAATCCCCATAACATTTGTCTTTGAAAGCCAGGGACTTTGAATTTCACAAGTTCCTGCAATTAGCAGAGCTTAATACCTGGAACCTAAAAAACCACTGGGCTCATGAGAGAGCCAGGACAGTGAGAGGGAGCTGAGTCTTTGCCCTTAAGGAGAGAGCACAACAAAGAGCCCACAGAGGCACAGCATAGAAGTAGCACTTCGAAAAATGCATGGGGGTATATAGGAAGGAGATTTATTTACTAATCTCAGACCCTCTGCTGGATGGGCAGGGATTGTTGGGAGACTTCTCTAGAAACAAAAGAGCTGGCAGATGCCGTTCACTTCCTCTACCTCCTCCATTCCCCCAATGTTCATTTAGCCCCACAGGTTCATTTAGCTCCCAACCCCATCTCTGCCCTTCCTATCCTCTACCATATGGCTTCTTCTCCACATATGGCTGTGGAGAGTCTATTCTACTACTCTTCTCCCATTCTGTTGGCTGTCTTTTGGTTTTGTTGATTGTTTTCTTTGCTGTGCAAAAGCTTTTTATCTTGATGAAGTCCCAATAGTTCATTTTTGCCCTTGCTTCCCTTGCCTTTGGTGATGTATCTAGGAAGAAGTTGCTGCAGCTGAGGTCGAAGAGGTTGCTGCCTGTGTTCTCCTCAAGGATTATGATGGATCCCTGTCTCACATTCAGGTTTTTCATCCATTTTGAGTCTATTTTTGAGTGTGGTGTAAGGAAAAGGTTCACTTTCATTCTTCTGCATGTGGCTGTCCAATTTTCCCAACACCATTTGTTGAAGAGACAAGATACCTCTTTCTGAACAGGCTTCCTGGACAGGGTGCTTTCTAGCAAGTTTCTAGCATAGTGACTTCTCTTATATTCATTAACCATAGGAATCATTCTCTCCAGCAAGGTTTGGTTTTCTGGGGGACTCTTCCTCAGGTGCTCTATCTCAGCCATAGGAATTGTGGCAGCTCCATTTATCTGCTTATATCTCCTTGTGTATTTACTTCCCACTAGCCAATCCCTTATTGCTCCACTCCCCTGTAATAGTTAATAATTCTTTGTATTACAGTTTCCTTGTTTAAATTTCTTTATGTTTTCTGTCTCCTGATTGGACCCTAATTGATACAAATATAAAACATATATTCTCTATCACTTAATTCTTGGCATATGGTAAAAATATATATGATAGCCCCACCTTAGTATTCTCCAGTTGGCTTTATGATTTTTTTAAGCTAATTATATTTTATATATCATATTTAATTCTATTTTTTAAAAGATTTTATTTACTTATTTGTCAGAGAGAGAGAGAGCACAAGCAGGGAGAACAGCAGGCAGGGGGAGAAGCAGGCTCCCACTGAACAAGGGGCCGGATGTGTGACGAATCCCAGGACCCCAGGATCACGACCTGAGCCAAAGGCAGATGCTTAACAACTGAGCCACCCAGGCATCCCTATCATATTTCATTCCAAATAAAAGGCTAATACTAATTCATTCCTTCATTTAATTAAGGACCTTCTATGTATCAGTTTCTGTTGCAAGGGCCTATAGATACAGTAACAGATAAAAAAAAAATCCACCAAAATCACTTCTCGTAGAGCTTGCAATCTACTGGTGGACCAAAGCCAGGTAAATGCTTAAAATATGTAGCATATTAAATAGTGTTAAGTTCTAAGGATAGAAATAAAGTAGGAAAGGGAACATGAAATTTTAGGGAGGAATTAGTTGAAATGAAAGGCCCAGGAAGACTTTATTGAAATTGTGACTTTTGGGGGGTCTGGGTGGCTCAGTGGGTTAAAGCCTCTGCCTTCGGCTCAGGTCATGATCTCAGGGTCCTGGGATTGAGGCCCGCATCAGGCTCTCCGCTCAGTAGGGAGCCTGCTTCCTCCTCTCTCTCTGCTTGCCTCTCTGCCTACTTGTGATCTTTCTCTCTGTGTTTCAAATAAATAAATAAAATCTTAAAAAAAAAGAAGAAGAAATTGTGACTTTTGAATAAAGATCTGAAGGCATGATTGAGTAGGCCAAGTGGCTATCTGGGAAGAGTGTTCCAGGCAGAGGGAACAGCATGGATAAAGTTCCTGAGTAAGGAGTATGCTAGTGTGTCAAAGTATAGTAAGGACACCAGTGTGATTGGGGCACAAATAATGGTGTTGGAGGGAGTGAGGGAAGAAATAGGAGATAAGCTGAGAGAAGTTAGAAGAGAGGGTGAGATGATGATGGGTCTTCTAGATCATAGAATTGACTTTGACTTTTCTTCTGAGATGGGAAGCTATCAACATGTCATAAACATACTGTTATTTTAAGAGTTCTTGTTTGTGCTTATAAAATATTGATTACAAAAGTATTTGGTATTTTAGAATAGAAAAACAAAAAGAACCCTTTAAGATTGTTTTGTAAGTGATCCCTGTTCACTGCAACAAGGATAGAATTTCAGAAAACAATGTGAAAAGTAGTTTTTGTACTATGTTTTACATGTAATTTTAATTTAAATGAACATTTCGAGTCAATTAAATCTGATACTGTGTAACTTTTTCTTTGGCATCATGAGAAACACTGTGAGGTTACTGAGCCTTAGGCAGTAGTAGTCCTATATATAGTTGTTTGACAGTCAAATAAGTGTTCAAAAACTTTGTGTGTGTGTGTGTGTTTTATAAATACTGTTAAGAATGTGGTTCTTCCAGTGGTGGCCCTAGAGCCAGAGAGTTTACTTTTATACATTTAGGGTTTGTGGTCTGTGATCTATCCTAGTGGTTTTCTTTGCTGGGCATTTGTTCCAAAGGAAATTAAACAACTGTGAATATATGTTTTAGAAATTTTTTTATTATTTTTAAAAAGATTTTATTTATTTATTTGAGAGAGAGAGAAAGCGAGAGACAGAGCACAAGCAGAGGGTGAGGGGCAGAGAGAGGGAGAAGTAGACTCCCCGCTGAGCAGGGAGCCTGATGTGGGGCTTGATGTGGGGCTTGATCGCAGGATCCTGGGATCATTACCTAAGCCAAAGGCAGATGCAACACCAACTGAGCCACCCACGCATCACCGTTTTAGAAATTTTAAAAGCAACATAAAACATGAAAACAACCTGCCTTCACACTAAGAGCCTGGAAAAAAAAAATTTAAGGGAGATAAGTTGAAAAGTATATTCCTAAAAAAAAAAAATCCTTTTCAAAAAATGTTTTTTAAAAATGTGTACTTGAATGTCATATTAAATAAAATACTGAATATGAGGTGCATGGGTGACTCAGTAGGTTAAGCGTCTGCCTTCAGCTCAGGTCATGATCTCTGAGTCCTGGTATGGAGCCCCAGCATAAGGCTCCCTGCTCAGTGGGGAGTCTGCTTCTCCCTCTCCCTCTGGCTCCTCCCCACTCCTCATGCTCTGTCTTTGTCTCTGTCTCTCAAATAAATAAGTAAAATCTTTTTAAAAAATACTTAATATATACATATATGAACATCAGTACATTTGTTTTATTTTCAGAGAATGATATTAAAAAATCACATTACATTGAAAATAAGCATTTTAAAAAAAGGAACCTCCCAAATCCACACATAAACATCACAAAGAAAAGAAATTGAGAAATATTAATGTAATATTAATAATTATACCTGAGCATGTTTTAAATTAAAAACATTCAAATAAAGTAGAATTACTAAAACATAAGGAATACTAAATTAGACATGCAAAAGGATGCTAGATTGAATAAAGAAAATCGAGTTTTAAAAAATGCTTTACAAAGTCATTTAGCAATTTACTCAAAAAAATCATTTATGGGTGCCTGGGTGGCTCAGTCGCTTAAGCCACTGCCTTTGGCTCAGGTCATGATCCCAGGGTCCTGGGATCAAGTCCCACTTCGGGCTCCCTGCTTGGTGGAGAGCCTGCTTCTCCCTCTCCCTCTGCCTGTCACTCTGCCTACTTGTCCTCTCTATCTCTCTGTCAAATAAATAAATAAATAAAATTTAAAAATTCATTTATACATATTGTAACCCTTACTGTCCAGTTATTTTTCTAGATCTCAGAATATAACCATAATGTATCTTAAGCCTCAGAAGCAAGGTTTGTAAATGATTCAGTCAAATCTCCAGAAATCATTATAACCTGTTTCTGACCCTGTGTATCCTCCTTTCACTATATTATTGAGATACAGGAGAATCTAGGTCAGTGGTAATAGATGGCATTTAATATCATTCTAAATATTTCACACATCTGAATATTACTTTCAGGAAAATATTAGAGAATTTAATCATCATCATCATCATCATCATCATCATCAATAGTAATACCTTATATGCTAGAATGCATTATACTTTTCAAATTTACTCACATTTTCATTCCATTCGTTGAGATTTCCAAAGGAAACAAACAAACAAACATACAAAAAATGGGGATTCTGGAAAAAAAACAATAAAGCTTATGGAGGTGAGGGAAAGAGAGGAAAGAAAGAAAGAAAGAAAGAAAGAAAGAAAGAAAGAAAGAAAGAAAGAAAGAAAGAAAAAGAAAGAAAGAAAAAGAAAGAAAAGAAATTTGATGAGCAGGGAAGTAAAAAGGTATTAGTGTAAGCAGGAAAACATATAAACATAAGTGTTATACTAGCCTTAAATAGTATTCAACTAAGTTAATTTCTCTAGAAAAATAGCTATCTTCTGCTTACTGCTTCTTCTTGTTTATGCTTTGTCACCTTGAATTATACTTTAATTCCTCAAAGTCTAAGCCTGCATGTAACTGATTAAGAGGTATATTAACTTTCTAACACGCTTAAGACAACACAAATTTACTATTTTCTAACTCTGTAGTTCTGAAATCCAACATGAGTATTCTTGGGTGAAAATCGAGCCGTCACCAATGATGTATTCATTCTGGAAATTCTAGGGAAGAATCTCTTTTTTGTCTTTTCCAACTTCCAGAATCCACTCACACACCTTGGCTCATGGCTCCTTTCTTCCATCTTTAAAACAAGCGACATTGCATCTCTCTGACCTACTTCTCTTGCCACATCTTTTTCTCTGATTTCCTTTTTCTTATGCCTCCCTCATCCACTTAATTCTGCCTGGTACCCACATGGGACTTTTCTGGTCCATTCTCTTTCCCACTTTCCTAGAAGAACCTTTCATGCCTTCTCCTGTGTTCTCAAACCTCATACATTTACTTCTTCATCCTCATTCTTTTTTTTTTTTTAAAGATTTTCTTTATTTATTTGAGAGAGAAAGAGAGAGCATGAGTGGTGGAGCAGAGGGAGAGGGATGAGCAGACTCCCTGCTGAGCAGGGAGCTCAATGCAGGGCTCAAGCCCAGGACCCTGAGATCATGATCTGAGCTGAAGGCAGGTGCTTAGCTGTGTGAACCACTCAAGCACCCTTCTCCATACTCATTCTTGGTACATGACTTGACTGTTTACTGAGAAATTCAAGGCAAGCAGAAGAGAGCTCTGCAGATTCCCACATACGTCTCTATAGGTCAGCTTCTGTCTTCACACTGTACCTTCCTCCTAATGGATCTTTGGACTTAATCCAGGCCATCATGATCTTGTATGTAGAAATCCATCTTTATTTCTAATAACTTGTAACTGAAATCTGGTCATTTTCTTCAATTGTGAATGTAGGTAGTAAACCGCAGTAGCAATACCTATGCTTTTGTTATGAGTAAACATCATAGGGATTTTATATCATGAAACAGTATTTGTATCTACTTCAGAATATTATACACATACATATCACTACTTTAAAATTATGGTAGTTATGAGGCACCTGGGTGACTCAGTCGTTAAGTGTCTGCCTTCAGCTCAGGTCATGATCCCAGGGTCCTGGGATCAAGCCCCACCTCGGGCTCCCTGCTCAGCAGGAAGCCTGCTTCTCTCTCTTCTGCTCCCCTTGCTGTGTTCACTCTCTTGCTGTGTCATTCTCTGTCAAATAAATAAATAAAATCTTAAAAAAAATGAAAGTATTGTGGTTATTAAGTGCACTACTAGATTTTTTTTTAAAAGATTTTATTTACTTATTTGACACAGAGAGAGAGAGATCACAAGTAGGCAGAGAGGCAGGCAGAGAGAGAGGAGGAAGCAGGCTCCCTGCTGAGCAGAGAGCCCGATGCGGGCCTCGATCCCAGGACCCTGAGATCATGACCTGAGTCGAAGGCAGAGGCTTTAACACACTGAGCCACCCACTACTAGATATTATTTGTGGCATTAATATAGAAACACATGCATTAAAGTATCACAGATGTGATTTTAGAAATGGTTTTATAACGGTGTTTCAAAATAATTAATTTTCTTTGTACTCCTACGTGTTTTATGAATTTGAATTTGAAAACAATATTGAGGGGATGCCTGGCTGGCTCAGTTGGTAGAGCATGAGACTCTTGATCTCAGGGTTATGTGTTCAAGCCTCACATTGGGAGTGGAGCACACATAAAATAAAAAAATTAAAAATTAAATTAAAAAAATAAATAAAACATAACACTGAGCAGTAGTCATAGGTTTCAACTGCTAAAGGATTCATGGCATAAAAGAGGGACTATGGAGGGACTGTCCATGCTGCTATCTAAAGCCAGTCCCTCCGTTTGTGCATTAGATCCACTCTCTTCTCACCCAGGATGACAGATGTCCTCCTTTTGCCTCTCTAGATCTATGCTCTGACTTCCTGCTTTGGACCCTGGAGCTGATCTCTGTGAACAGCACCAACCAGGTTTCCTCATATTCTGATTTCTGCTTGGGTTCAGATAGTAGAAGAACCAGCAGGACATAAAAGTATGGGAGGAGGGAGAAATTGGGGTATTTACCTATGATCCCTTCCCAGAGACGTGGGATTGGCAGAACCCTATTTCAGCTTTGGTTGGGCAACCCTTTCCTATCAAGGAAGCTCACACTCTGGATTCATATATAACTGCCCCTGATTTTTCTCCTCCAGGGTATCTTCCTTCTGTGATGAGCATTTAATGATTCACCATCCTTTGAGAGCTTTCTATAAAGTCAACCTACATCTCTGTGATAATCTCTTCAGTTTCCCTCTTTTGACTGTGTCATCTGCTTCCTGGTAGGACTCTGACTACTATCCAGACTCAGAAAAATGGCCTCAGCATCTCTCCTTTCTCTGTTCATTCCCATTGAGAAATTCTTCTTTCAACCCAGTTCTCCTAATATCCCCATTTCCTTGATTGCCAGACTCACTGTCTCCTGTGGTCTCCTCTACTTTACTCTACAGGAACACTCCAGGGGGCCTTTGCCTCCATCCCCAAGACTGCTCCTTAATGTCACCAACAATCTTCATGTTGCTGAACCCATGCGACTGGCAGCATTTAATAGTTGATCACTTCCTCCTCCTTGATGGGTTTTCCACTAGGCTTCTAGGACCCCAAGGGATATTCCTTCTAATTCATCCTTTGCTCCTTCTCAGTCTTCTCTGCTAATCTTCCTCTTCCAGGGCTCAGTTCTTAGCCTTTTTTTTTTTTTAAATCTATACTCATTCTGTTAGTAATTTAATGAGGGAGTCTTTCTATTTCTAACATGTAGTTTACTAATTTATGATGTTTTATTATTGTCTCTCTCCTGGCACCAGAACATAAACTCCCCTAGCCTGGAGATTTTTGTTCATTTGGTTCTTGAGTGTTTCATAAGTGTCCAGAACAGTGTTAGGCACAAACATTTTTGTTTAATTTAATTGGATAGTAACCATTACCCCTCAAATAAAGGGTAGCAACTATGACTTTTTTCTCCATGAAAGCAAAGCCATAAAACAATAAGAAAGATATTAATGAATAAATATATCATGTTGTAATGGGAATATTCATTCTAAACACAAAGACAAGGGACTGACGCAAGATCAGTAAGTATGACAGTAAATCAAATTTAACCTTTAATAAAAATCATAAAAATCATAAAAATCAAACTTCACATAAAATTAAATTGCAACAATCTAATATATACTGATTTCTTATAAATCAATAAAAGATTATATAAGTAAAAAGAAGTGGGTGAAAAACATGAAAAAATAATGCACCAAAGAAATAAAACTGAGGGTGCCTGGGTGGCTCAGTGGGTTAAAGCCTCTGCCTTCGGCTCAGGTCATGATCCCAGGGTCCTGGGATCGAGCCCTGCATCGGGCTCTCTGCTCAGCAGGGAGCCTGCTTCCTCCTCTCTCTCTGCCTACTTTGTAATCTCTCTCTGTCAAATAAATAAATAAAATCTTAAAAAAAAAAGAAATAAAACTGATCAGAAATATATAAACCAACCACCAATCTTACTAGAAATTCAAGCCATAGTGAGATGTCACTTTTGCCCATAAAAAAGAAAATTCTATTTTTTAAAAGCTGTACATTTATTTTATTATCTTTTAAAGTAAACTCCACCCCCAATGTGGTGCTTGAATTCATGATGCCAAGATGAAGAGTTGCATGCTGTACTGACTGAGCTAGCCAGGGATCTTAAGAAAATTCTATTTTAATTAATATCTGAGACAGTAATTCCACTTCAAGGACCCTATCCCAAATAATCAGAGAGATGTACAAATACATATGTTCAAGGATATTTATTGCAGCAGTATTTTTGAAAACAACTTAAAATTCCCACAATAGACACAGGCTTAAATAAAGTATGGAACAATTATACCATGGAATATTTTACAGCTGTTCAAAATTATGTTTTTGCAGAATACTCAATAATATGGGAAAATGCTTAAGCCATAAAGTTCAAAGTTAAAAACACTCAGATATAAAACTGTACATGGAGCAGGATTCCAAAATTTCAAATACAAATATGTATAGATACATATATACATATACCACAAATTGAAAAATAGCTAAAAGAAAAATATATAAATGTTAATGCTTGTTATTTTTATGCAGTGGGATTATGAGAGATTTTATTTTCTCATTTAAAGTTTTCTGTATTTTCCAATTTTCCCAAAATTATCAGGTATTGCTTTTCACATTTAGAAAATAAATAAATGGTATTAATAATAATATAAAAGTGAGATCAGAGGGGTTCCAAAAGATACAAATGTAAACGCTGAATGTCCTTTTTGTTGTTTTATAAATGGCTAAATCTTCCAGCTAAGAAGTTTTTATTTCCAGTAGAAGTAGTACTTGTGTTTTTTCCTTGACTGGATTTGGATAGCGGATCCACTGCAACATACTTGATTTGGAAACCACCTGCAGTCACTGATGCATCACTTAGAAACTTCAAGGTCATGACATTTCCTGGGGAGGAAGGTGGAGTGCAAAAGAACAAAGATGTTACTCTGCTATGATTTGGCTGGCAGTCCAAAGACTCATCATTCTTATAGGAGAATATACAAATTCATGAACCAGGGACACCTGGCTGGCTCAGTTGGTTAAGCAACCGCCTTCAGCTCAGGTCATGATCCCAGGGTTCTGGGATTGAGCCCGCATCAGGCTCCTTGCTCAGTGGGGAGCCTGCTTCTCCCTCTCCCACTCCCCCTGCTTATGTTCCCTCTCTGGCTCTATCTCTCTCTGTCAAATAAATAAATAAAATCTTTAAAAAAAGTGTGCAATGAAATGTTGAATAGTACAAGAAAAGGAAATCAGAAACAATCATCTTTAGGATGTTAAATATTGGTATATGACAAATTATGGTACATCCATACAGGGACCTACGAGGCAGTCAATAAGACAAATTTGAATGATCTACAGACTGTATGCTGACTTGGAAATACGCCCATGATATCTGTGTATTTCATGTTTATATAATACATGAAAACATCTGGAAGGATGATCACTCCACAGTCATCCAGTGCCTTTCTTGGGTAGGCAGAGATGAGGAGAGTGGTTATATTCTTACTTTATATACCATTTATTCAAGTGGTATAGTTTACAGGTAGTTTTTATTTTTTTTTTAAAGATTTTATTTATTCATTTGACACAGAGAGAGAGATCACAAGTAGGCAGAGAGGCAGGCAGAGACAGAGGAAGAGAGGAGGAAGCAGGCTCCCTGCTGAGCAGAGAGCCCGATGTGGGCCTCGGATCCCAGGACCCTGGGATCATGACCTGAGCTGAAGGCAGCGGCTTTAGCCACTGAGCCACCCAGGCGCCCTACAGGTAGTTTTTAGTTCATTCATTTTTTTTTTTGGTCTTGTTGTTTAATGTAAATATCCTGTAAGCACATATTTAAGATGAAAACTAGTCCAAATGTTAACAGCATTATACTTGACTGGTAAGATTATACTTCAAATGTATTTTAAATCTTTTTCTATTTCTTGGTATCAATATTCTCCTCTGCTGTTTTGCTAAATCTTGGCTATTTTGTTTAACCTTGTTCTCTTCTGCGTGTTGATTTGTTTTTCTTTGAATAATAAAGGGTGTGGGTTTTTTTTTTTTCCAGTTTCTTGCAGTTGTGTTAAAAAAACACTGATTTGATTATGCTAGCAGTAAGTTTTTTCTGTTTCAGACAAAACAAGAAAAAATAAGTTTCAGGCTTTGATTCTTCCTGTTTCTTTCTTTCTTTTTTTTTTTTTTAATAGGATTCTCATTCCCCAACTAACTCCTACGGATGACTCCTATCTGCTTTTAACTTTCTGTTAACGTAAAATATGTTCTCAAGAAAAGAATGAGGTAAACAGTTTAATGGACTGCTCTTACTAGGGAGATTGTAACAGAATGAATGAAAAACTTTTTTTTTTTTTTAAAGATTTTATTTATTTATTTCACAGAGGGAGAGAGATTACAAGTAGGCAGAGAAGCAGGCAGAGAGAGAGAGGGGGAAGCAGGCTCCCCGCTGAGCAGGGAGCCCGATGCGGGCCTCGATCCCAGGACCCTCAGATCATGACCTGAGCCGAAAGCAGAGGCTTTAACCCACTGAGCCACCCAGGCGCCCGAATGAATAACTTTTAAGCGTTAATCATTCAAGGATTGAATAAGAAGTTCTATTTCTTGTAATATTGACACATGAATGAGAATTTCATGAGAATTTCGTGCCTTCAGGCTAGGGTGTGGGTGTAATTTATCTAGCAGTATCTCAGCTTAAGGACTACTTAGAAATTACAGTTCAGTGTATTTTGTTGATTTTAGTTGCAGAAACATTGTGATAACTTTATGACTTGGAGGAAAAATAGAGCAAGTCAGAGTGCTAACTACTAGTGCTGGGGATGGAGATAAAAAGAAAACAACATAAACACCTAGAAAGTGAAATTTCTTAGCCAGAAAATGGCAGTATGGGGCAATGGCAGTGGCATTTCTTCTGGAAATAAATATATACGACTACTAGCTCATTGCTTGAGGTACATTGCATGGAACAAAGTCACAAAAGTAATTGGCAGGAGTTAAAAAGATCTGGAACGTTGCCAACCATAGCTAGGCTTTTGAGATTTACTATGCATAATTAGCATATTAAAGCTCTCTGCCATCTTTCCATAAAGAGACCTGTTTAACATTGTTTAAACCAATGTTTCCCCAGTTCACTTGACCTTGGTGTTCTTTTCTCATGCAACACCTATTAAATACGTTTCATAGGGCGCCTGGGTGGCTCAATGGGTTAAAGCCTCTGCCTTCGGCTCAGGTCATGATCCCGGGGTCCTGGGATCATGGCCCACGTCGGGCTCCCTGCTCAGCGGAGAGCCTGCTTCCTCCTCTCCCTCTGCCTGCCTCTCTGCCTGCTTGTGATCTCTCTGTCAAATAAATAAATAAAATCTTTAAAAAATAATAATAAAATAAAATAAAATAAAAATGTTTCATAGACCTATTCTTCACAACACTCTGGGGAATGCTGTCCTAAGATAAAAATGCAGTTAAGTGTGATGTAAAATTTTTTTCAGTGACAGAAGGTATTTTTAACAACTTTAATACTTCTGAGAATACTTTTCAATCCTTTATTGATGAAAAACGTTGGTCTTTTATTTCCACATTTCATGGACGTCACAACCCACAGCACTATTCAGGGATTTGCAGACGCAAGACCATCTCAGTCTGCATACCTTCACCTGATGAGTCTACGCATTTTTAGTGTAAGGGGTTGGCATAAGTCTTAAGTATAAATGCTGCATTTTACAAACTGGTAAGCTACATCTGTCCCAGTGGTTCTCTCAACTTTAAAAAGGAAATAGTAATAACTTCTGGGTTCTTCATTTTCAGTGACACTATGGAAAAACAAATTATAGTCCTACGCCTCAATTTAGAGCCATTACCTGTGCTAACGATATCTTCTGGAAGTTCATCTCCACAGTATCTGAAAGGGGATTTAAAAAAAAAAAAGAAGTCACACAGAAGAATATTACGCGGCTATTGCAAGTGGCTCTGACGTGTAATTAAAGTGCTTTATTTTCCCTAAATAATGTCTCATTTTCCTATTATTTTATAACTTTTTATTTTTTTAACTTGAATTTGTAAGGGAGAAGAGGGATTAAAACAAAGTTTGTTGTTTCAAATAACCTGACAGTATAAATGAGATTCTTAAAAAAGGATATGTGGCATTTCTACTCTGTGTACTTGCAAAACTATTTGTTTAGTAGACAATTTGAATCTATCTGGAAAATTTTTAAATTTGATTCTGATTAATTCCATAAAGTTTCATCACGGTTAAAGAGGAATACATGTATGGCTGATGGTGTTACTAATTTGAATTCTAGAGTAGACTGATCTAAATGTGGAAAATTATGTTGGACTTACAAGAGGGAATGATTTTTATCAGAATCATGACTTGAAAGGAACTCCTTTGTACATTACATAAAAGGGAAGGATTTATCACATAATATAAATCCAATAAATAACAAATTAGTCTATTGAAAAACCTTTTAAAAATCAGTGTATGATTTTATCTAGGGATATAATTGATTTCTGAAACTAGGTTTAGAATGAAAATATCTTGACTCTCAAGGTAGGATGTCTGTTCTTTCAAGAAATACTTAGTTCTTAATTTCTTCAATGCTGCTTCATCTCTTCTTCAAACTATGTTTTAAAACTGTTTATATTTTTTTCTTTTTTAAAGATTTTATTTATTTATTTGACACAGAGAGAGAAAGATCACAGGTAGGCTGAGAGGCAGGCAGAGAGAGGGGGGGAGGCAGGCTCCCCACCAAGCAGAGAGACTGATACGGGACTCGATCCCAGGACCCTGAGATCATGAACTGAGCCGAGGCAGAGGCTTAACCCACTGGGCCACCCAGGCACCCGATGTATTTTTTTTCTATAGCAGTAGTCTGTCAGCCAAAGAGCAAAACAAAACAAAACAAAACAAATTTCCCTCTAAAAACTGTTCATGTATGCGAGAAATGCCTTTCTTTTTCTTTGTGTTTAAGTTACACATTTCAAAATCACAACAAACTACTGAATCTGTCAGTTTTAATTATCCTCAAAACTATTTTCTTTCATTAAATTACTGTCATGGATAATTAGAAAATTGATAACTGATAGTCTATTGATACTGGGTAGTCTCAGATATGCGTTATTAAGTGGAGGACTAAATAATAAAATGCATAATTATATACACTTTGATTTGTAATATTTTGTGAGACATTCAAAGTTTAAACTATATTGAAGATTTGGGATGGCAACACAGAACTGTTGTGTCCCAACATGTTGAAAACCCAAGGGAAGAAATATTGAGGAAAGGAGCACTTGTTTTTTATGGTAAAGAAAGCTATTTTAAAGAAGACATCCACTGTACTTTTAAGAAAATTTTATGAGAGAGGGGTTATACTTTGCTTAGTTCATACATCCATAATGCTTAGCACAATATTCTGTACACAGAAGAAATATAATAATTACAGAATTTATAATTAATTTTAGGATTTTGATAGAAATTAGAATACTTAAAACCCCCCAATAAATTTCTCAATTCACATGTGTCTTCTTCCTCCTATTCCTAATTAAATACTGAGGTCTTTTTTTTTTATATGTTTGAAAAGTTTTATTTAATTTCTATACCCCCAAATGGGGCTTGAACTCATGACCCCAAGATCAAGAGTCACACACTCTTCTAACTAAGCCAACCAGGCGCCCTGAAGTCTTTTTAAAGAGACTATTTAATTCTTACAACTTAACAGTAATCAAAATGCAGCTGTCACTATTTTAATTATAAGCACATGCAGCAGCTGACTGGCTTCACCTACTAAGAAAAATCTTGGCTAAAAAAAGGATATGGTGTGGGCGCCTGGGTGGCTCAGTGGGTTAAAGCCTCTGCTTTCGGCTCAGGTCATGATCTCAGGGTCCTGGGATCGAGGCCTGCATCGGGCTCCCTGCTCAGCAGGGAGCCTGCTTCCCCCCCTCTCTCTCTGCCTGCCTCTCTGCCTCCTTGTGATCTCTCTCCCTCTGTGAAATAAACAAATAAAATCTTTAAAAAAAAAAAAAAGGGTATGGTGTTGCCAGGGAGTAGAAATACAAGAGAATCAATAACTGTGGGGACTGTTGAAGAAAATTAAAGAAACATCAAACAAAATTTTGGAGGTATTTTTAACTCTTTATATGGGGAAACACGTACCTTCCCACAAAACCATGGACATCATCATAACTGTCATATATTTCAACATAGTCAGCTAAGCAAGCTGGGTCATCTTCAAGGTCAAAGTCCAAAAAACTCAGGTGAATACGTTGACCATACTTGAGTCTAATATGCCAGTAACAAATCTGGTTATCATCATACTCATTTGGGAAGCCTGGAGATTTAAAAATTCGCTTTGGATCTGTAAAGACACCGCCACACTCCTTTGCTGAAATGGATAAAACAAAACAAAAACAAAAAAAGAGAGAAAGAAAGAAAAAGAAAACATTAGTAAAAATATTATCCCTATTTTAAACTGATATACACTTCTTAGTGCCTGTTTATTACTTTTAATAAAATATTAAATATATATACTTACAGCTGAAGAATAAGTGAATATTTTCATTATTCATTGCTAAATTCTTTCAAATGAATACAGACTGAATTTTTTTAAAAAATAAAATTACAAGAAAAAAAGCAATTTAATTAATTGTGCTCTTATTTACTTTTTTTTTGCATTTTTATCATTTTAGCTTAGAATGCACAAGCCTCAGGGCTTCTGGCTGACTCAGTCGGTGGAGGGTGCAACTCTTGATCTGGGGGTTGTGGGTTCAAGCCCCATGTTGGGTATAGAGATTACTTAAAAATAAAATCTTTTTTTTTTTTTAAGACTGTACAAGTCTCGGGCACCTGGGCGGCTCAGTGGGTTAAAGCCTCTGCCTTCGGCTCAGGTCATGATCTCAGGGTCCTGGGATCGAGGCCCGCATCGGGCTCCCTGCTCAGTGGGGAGCCTGCTTCCTCCTCTCTCTCTCTGCCTGCCTCTCTGCCTACTCGTGATCTTATCTCTCTCTCTGTGTCAAATAAATAAATAAAATATTAAAAAAAAAGACTGTACAAGTCTCATGTGTATATGTTCATGTATTTTGATGAACATGTACACCCCTGTTACCAACAGCCCAATCAAGATGGCTGGGATTTTGTCCTGTGGTGTCAACACTGTGTCTTCAGGGACTTGGACATTTAGAATAATGAGTCCAATAAATTCTGTTTGGAAAATCATTATTGAATTTCAGAATCACAAGGGACCTTGAAGGTCACTCTAATCTAGTTAAAAGGAATAATTTATTATCATTTTATACTCCTTTCATTGGTTTTAAACTAACACCTTAATCCTAATACTTGAGGATTTGACAGAGATATTCATGTTTGTTTTTTTCAAGTCATTTATCACTTTACAGATTTCTGCCATGCCTTATAACCTGGAATTAGAACAATCAAACAACCTCTGCCAGAGCGAACGATTTTACAGTGTGACCTGGAGGGAAAGGTATGGAAAACCCCTGGTTAATTTAATTTCAGATCAAATAAGTGTCTACAATCTGGAAACTCAAAAATAATGTGAATGGTTGTGGTGGTGACTGTTGGTAGCATTTGAAGACATTTTTCATTATATCAATCAGAGACTTTTTCCAAGAATATTATCCTTTAAAAGAGCTATTTAAAAAAAGTTGTGTTAGAATCCTTAATGCCATAGAAGGTAAGGAAGCTTATCTCCCCCAGGGCCAAACAGGATCTTAGAAAGATGGGGAAGTGACAAAAGAAGGTCAGGGATCTAGTCTGAGCTTTGTACCCCTCGAGACTTCAGTTTCTTCACTGGTAAAGTAAATATAATCATGCCTCTCCTATTACCTACTTCACAGCCTTATTCTAAGAATAGTAACATGGAAGATGACTTCATGGTGTTATGTAAAATGTAAGCTGTTCTTATTGTCTTAGTATGTCTTATATGATAGTTTATGCATGTACATAGCATGTGAAACGGAGTGATTGCTCTGTCCCCTACCATCCTGTCTTTGTCGTCTATACCATTAGATTAGGAAACAATTCAAATATTGAACAATTTGGTTGTCTATTTAGCTAGTCAGCTCTATATTTTATTGATTAATTGATAGCCACTGGTTTATTTTTATGATACCGTTATGATTTATTCATTCCAATTATTTCTCATTGAACTGTTCCTCTCCCAGTACTGGTTCAGGCGGTCCCCAGTCCCCTTCAGGTTCATCACATCCTAAAAAATCAGCATGTCGCTGAATCCAAAAGTAAGCTGAGAACTGAGTAAGAACAAGTCTCCCAGGATTCTGTACAAATACTCCCAGAGTAAAAAGGATTCTGCCTCTATGAGAGACAAAAGCAGTTTATAAAAATTTGTAAGTTAAGGTGGCGTCCTTATGAAAGGGCAAGGAAATACTGTAAGAACCTTTCTATTAGCACTTCTTTATCTCCCCTAGATCTTGACCTATGGAAATGATTGAATAGATGTTCAGAGATACTAAAGCTTATCAAACAAAGAAAGAATCAGAGAATATACTTGGAAATAGAAGTGCCTCCTGAGAGTGAAAAGAAAGTTGCTTATGTAAATATACTGATGAAAAGGAAGAGAGGAAGAGGAAGGAAAAGAAGATATATAAACCATTAACAATAAATATAGAACTAAATATAACATAGGTTTAATGTATGTCAAAGTGATTTGAAAATTATAGCCTATATAAATGCACTATACATATTTATTCATATTTTGTCTTAAGTGGGAATAGATGATGGCTCTAGGCAAAATTCTTTTCCACTTAGAATACACATCGTTTTGAGATAAAGATTAGTTACAAACATGAGAAACTATCTTCCAATGGTTAATATCATTGAATAATAAATTCTATAGTAATATGATAGAACTTCATTTTAACTCACTGTAACTTCACTATAGGGACTTCTTTATTTTTTTTTTTATTTTTTTAAAATTTATTTATTTATTTATTTGACAGAGAGAGAGAGAGAGATCACAAGTAGGCAGAGAGGCAGGCAGAGAGAGAGGAGGAGGCGATGCGGGGCTGGATCCCAGGTCCCTGAGATCATGACCTGAGCCAAAGGCAGAGGCTTTAACCCACTGAGCCACCCAGGCGCCCTAGGGACTTTTTTATAAGGCAGATTGAAACAGGATAACACCTGAGGATGTTTGTGATCATAAACGTTAGACAGACTTGGGAACATATTATAATTCTTCGTAGTACCATTCTGGGGGAAATGCATCCAACAAGAACAAACAATCTATTTTTTCTCTAAGAACATGAACAAAGAATAGCTCTTTATAGTAGTTATGTTGAATTAATTTTCTCTTTAAAATTTTCCTAGCTACAATCAACCATGGGAAAATATGAATAAAAACATAGTATATAAAAATAACTAAGTGGTATATCCAGTATATAATTGTGAAAACAAACCTTAGTTTGGAAGTTTAAGAATTTATGCAAAAAAAAAATTAGGGGAAGAATTTATTTTGTCTCTTTCTCCCCCCATTCTATCAAAGGGGTAATTTTGAACAGTTAACATTTGGTAGTATCACTTTGTTGTTTTAGCTAATTAACCATGACAAGTTTATAACCTACTTTTTTCCCCCCCTTTGTGGTCAGGAATAGAAAAAGATGTGACATAGAAAAGACCTGAATCTGAGATTTTACCTGTCTGCTAATTATTGGATGTCTGATTTTGGTAAGTTATTTAAGCTCTTAGACTTTCGATGTCCTGATTTCTAAAATGGGTATAACAATAGCTCCTTGCAGAGTCGCTGTGAATACTGACAGTGTGGAAGAGGAGCAGCAGGCAGGGTCTGCCCCAGCGTAATCACTCCATGAATGGTTGTTGTTATTAATAATTATTAGTACCAAGTTGATTTATCTCTAGGAGAAGGAGCCATTTATATTTAATAACCTCTTAGTAACATATAACTATTTTGGCAAAGTATAAAATTATTATTTATAACAAACCATGTGGATTGTAGCAATAGGCATCCCATCTTTCACTCCTATTAAGACGGACTCCATAATCAATAATACCAGTTTTTCCAAATCCACAATTGGGCCCTGGTTTCACAATGGGGTATCCAACTCTGCCCTTGGCCATCCACCCAGCAGCACAGACATGAAATCCTGCAAGAGAAGGAAAGGATTATGGGCTAACTGGTAAACCCCCTCAGCTGAGTGAAGGTCATCTTAACAAAAGTAGCCTCTTCTCAACTGCCCAAAGCCAGGTAAGTACAAGGAGAAAAACTATTTTCTTTCTTTTCTTTTTATTTTTTTGAAAAACCCTTTTCTTAAAAAATAAAATAAAGTTTGAATACATATAAAATGTAACATCTGACTTTTACTAGAAAATGATGTCTTACTTGAAAAAAAAGAGGCAGATGGCCTGGAAATCATAATACCATGAATATGAAAACAATCCAAGTTCAGAGCTGGCTTCTTTTCACAAATGACCTATCTAGTGCCATGAAATAATTTCTGAAATTACCATTACTCCTGGAAAACAATTTCTTTCAAATGATAATTTAATTAGTTTCTATTTCAGGATCAATTAAAATTTGCTAATATTTTAAAACATTTGAATAGGGATAAACATGCTCATAAATTTTGAACAAAGCCTCAGCCCTGTTTTCCTTGCCCAGCTTCAGAGGCTGTTTAAATATTTGCCACTGCCATCCAAGAGGGGTTTTACTAAAGGTCCAGGGCAGCCAGTAATGGCCCTGGTCTTGGTATCCATCCTTCCAGTTACTATGTCACGCACAGCCCTGTGGGTCTAGACTGAGCAATGTACTGGCCAGACTTTGGGGATTTTTAGAGAACAATTTTATTTTTATCCTGAATAATAAATAATAATAGCATAAGCTTTGCTAGTTTTGTTTTGTTTTGTTTTGTTTTTTAAATCAACAAAGGGGTTTCTTCAATGGAGAAGAGAGTTTTGAATGGGGGTGGTCTTTTGGATTCTCCTGTAAATCCACCTGTAAAACCACCAGGAGAGATGGTCATGGTGCTTTTTTTTTTTTTTTTTTTTTTTTTTTTAAGAAGGCACTAGCTCTAGTTAATCACTGCGTTTGCACCAGGTCTCCTGACATCATCTCAGTTTCTTTTTCCTGCCATCTTACAACCTGCTTATCTTCCTTTTGATCCTAAAGTATGAATGCACTCTACCCTTAAAGAAATTAAGAAAAGGGGGCATCTGGGTGACACCGTTGGTTAAGTGTCTGACTTTTGGTTTCAGTTGGGGTTGTGATCTCAGGGTCGTGAACTCAGGGTTGTGAGATGGAGACCTGCCTGGGGCTCTGTGCTCTGTGCTCAGTATTGAATCTTCTTGGAATACTCTCCCTCTCCTTTTGCCCCTCCCTCACCTCCCCCACATGGGGGCACATGTGTGCCTTCTCTCTCTTTCTCTCTCTCTCTCTCTCTCTCAAATAAATTAATAACTTTAAAAAAATATGTTTTGAAAAAAAAAGCCACTAAATTCAGTATTTCTTCTACCAAGAAAATTTCTTTGTAAAAGTCAACATAATAACATTTAATGGCTGAGGAAACCCATACTCAGAAGTTAAGAAAAAATAGAACAATATTAAAAATGCATAGAAGTGGCAATGAAATTAATGAGGAATTGAAATGATGTTGAGTTATTGATGTCTTTGTTTTTTGACTTCTATTATATTTGTTCACAATGGATTGTGATCCCAAATAAGTTGCTAGCACTAAGAAATTTCCCCTGGCTCTAGGCAGAGAAGATGGAGAAGCCAGAGAGCAGAGATGTCGTAGGGGCTTAGAGAACCACTGGAAGGACTGAAGAGAGAAATCTTTTTTTTTTTTTTTACGTGGTTTGTTTGTTTTGTTTTCAATTTATTTGACAGAGAGAGAGAGAGAGACCACAAGTAGGCAGAGAGGCAGGCAGAGAGAGAGGAGGAAGCAGGCTCCCCGCTGAGCAGAGAGCCCGATGCAGGACTTGATCCCAGGACCCTGAGATCATGACCTGAGCCAAAGGCAGAGGCTTTAACCCGCTGAGCCACCCAGGCGCCACCCCCCTTTTTTTTTTTTTTTAAGATTTTATTTATTTGTCAGAGAGAGGGAGACAGCACAAGCTGGCAGAGTGGCAGGCAGAGGCAGAGAGAGAAGCAGACTCCTCACTGAGCAAAGAACCCAATGTGGGACTCCATACCAGGACCTTGGGATCATGACCCGAGCCGAAGGCAGCCACCTAACCGACTGATCCACCCACACGTCTCTGAAGAGAGAAATCTTACGAAGGGGTTGCAGAAAGGGTGTAACGTTTTATCCCCCCAAAGATGAAAAAGAAGAAAAATCATTGTCAAATTAGTTACCAATTTTTCTGGCTGCCTCTAGTTGCTTGTAAGTGGCTAGTTGGCCGCCTTCATATTCGCACACTGCCTTGGCTTCTGTGTAGGTGAGCTTGTATTTGCCAGACCGCGCTTCTCTGTGGTACACACCTGCTGCTTGTTCTGTGAATTCACAAAATGTCGTAAATATGCTATGATCCATTCTTGCAGAACAAGGGAAATTTTGTGGCCTCATCTAGAAGATTGCATCATCTGTTTTTCCTGCCAAAGAATTTCCCAGGTCAGTGGCCTAGGGTGGCTAAGTTTTCATTGTTAGAAAGCTTTGAAAAAAAATATGAATGAGGGGAATTTTAGGGGAACTTGGGGACATAGGAGAAACTTGAGGCTAAATTATGTTTCTGAACTGATGGCCTGAAAGAAATCTGTAAGACAATACTGTATTTCCACACTATCAAAAGGTGACAAAGTTTTTACTTTTTTTTAGCTTTGTCTTAAATCAAATAAAAACTTGGAAAGGTAAACAATGGGGAGGGGAGAAGGAGGTGAAGGCAAAAAGAAACCAATGAAAATTGATCCATTATGTAGGCTCACAATGATGGAGGAAAATAATCCAAAATATCCATTTGAGGGAAATGACTAATGCAATATAACTGAGAATTTAGTAAACAAATAAAAAACTGAAGAAGGGTTTAAAGAATCCAAAACAAATAAATACTGCATTAAGGGGGGGAAAAGATTAAAACACAGCAGAGAAAAAATTGGGTACACCGAACTACCAGCATGTTGTTCCCAACATATTTTAAGGAGTAAGTCATAAATGAATTGTCTTCCAGTAGATCACTGTTGAAAGTGTTTTGAGTTTGGAGTGCATTTTGCCATAGAAACAATGCAATAATTTTTCCAGGACGATAATCATAACATTAGCTCCCCTCATTCTGTGTATACTGTCAGATTACAGTCAAGTCTTTGTACCCTAACCTGTACAAGCAGCCATCATTAAGATCATTTCCAATGAGAACACATATTCCTTGGCATGCAGCAAGACATGAATCCAGTAGTAGTGCTCCCTGTCGTCTCCAGGCTAAAGCTGACACTCCTATGGTTCAACAGGAGATGCTGCTTGGCACCTGCCCTGTTTCTCTGGACTGCAAGGGATCCTATTCTTACGCATTATATGGTAAAGTCCCATCACTTATGCACTGAAGACCTTAGTCAATCCTATGCTCACAGGTCAGGGAACACAAGGGACATCAACGTTATCTTCCTGTTTGAAAGTCACCTATTGCCCAAGTGTCCTTCTTATTGGTAAAGCCTCATTAACTAAATTTCCTCTAGTTTCCAGTTTGGTTATTTTGAGAATATACTGTGAGGTCTGCTAAGCGCTTTGGGTCAAGTCCTCTTCTCAGGCAACTTGGACACTAGTGGGCAAGGGAAGCACTTTTATTTTGAAGTGTAAGACTACTAAGGCTTTTAGTAGAGAAGGAAGACATATTGAACTTACTTATGTATCATATTAGAGATTATCAAAAAAACATTTTTTTTAAAGATTTTATTTATTTATTTGACAGAGAGAGAGATCACAAGTAGGCAGAGGCAGGCAGAGAGAGAGAGGGAAGCAGGCTCCTTGCCGAGCAGGGAGCCCGATATGGGCCTCGATCCCAGGACCCTGAGATCATGACCTGAGCCGAAGGCAGAGGCTTTAACCCACTGAGCCACCCAGGCGCCCATCAAAAATTTTTTAAATTGTATCTATTCCCTGACAATATAGACTATAAGATCTTTATTAGTAGAAATTATTTTAATGTCTGGAAATGTTTCTCAAACTAAGATTTCCTTGTCTTTTACTCCCTAATCAAAATATGACATTTTTAGGGAAAAAATTAATTAACAGAGAGGTGTTTAAAAATAATTTCAAGTTTTCTTCCTAGTAATTTTTCTTAAATGTTTGGTACTAGAACTTGTCTAGTAATAAGATGGTAACTTAAATGGTAGAAAAGTATATGTTATCATTTTAAATTCATTAAATAATGTTACTATCTACATTTTCCTGAAAGAGTGACAAACTTCCTATTATTTTGCCTTATGAGCAGTTGAGAACTCTGGTACATATTTGACAATTTTTTTTTAAGATTTTATTTATTTATTTATTTGACACAGAGAGAGAGATAATGAGAGAGGGAACATGAGCAGGGGGAGTGGGAGAAGGAGAAGCAGGCTTCCCACTGAGCAGGGAGCCTGATGCTGGGCTCCATCCCAGGACCCTGGGATCATGACCTGAGCTGAAGGCAGTCGCTTAATGACTGAGCCACCCAGGCTCCCCGTATTTGACAATTTTAGGTACACATTTATTTGAAAGTATTCCTCAATTCAAAATTTTTAACTACTAAGGTGGTCCTTTGTACCTAATTTTAAAAGTTTTAACTTTCAGAAGGAATAATAATTTATTCATTTTTAGAGTCCCTAGTCATTCATTAACTGAGTATTTAACCACTATTATTTTTTCTGTTAACATGGGACAACAGTAGCATGTTGGCTTTAGTTTCTCCTCCTGGTTCTTCATTGGATGAGTTGTGTAACCTTGTACAAATTACTGCCTACACCTCAGTGTCTTCTTTCAAATGGGAATAATGATAGCTTTTCTGGGAATAAATAAATCATTAAAACCCACGAGCATAACTTCAGGATCCTAGTAGGAGCTCATGATAATGTTACTTGTCCTTCTTTTTTAGATTCAGTACAATGGCTGAAAAGAATTGCTTAGCTGTGCAGTTTGATTTTCATCATCTATGTAAAGTAGTTGAAGTGTCTTATCCTTATTATTTAAAAAAATTACTATTTAAAGAATAGCAATTACTACTGGAGTCTGGAACTGGAAGATACCAGAGTTAAAAATGAACCTTAGAGGTCCCCTACTTTGACCTTCTCATTTTATTGGTGTGGAACTGGGACCGAGTTTGAAGTGCCTTGTTCATGATAGTTGCTAACAGATTCCTGCCTTCCTATCCAGCTCTCTTCCTTCTCTAAATAGTTTTTAATACCATATTGACCTAACCAACTGTAAACAATTTGTGTTAGGCTGACTGGTCAATAATTTGTCCCAGATTGAAGCAATGTGTAATTACCCCGAGCTTCAGATTTTCATCATACTATTAACATTTGGGTGTGCTCCTCTCTACCTCTAGGACAGAACTTCTATTGTCTATGTTCACATTTTTGTAATATACAGCATCACTTAAAAAAAAAAACCACAGTGCCCGATTGCTTGACCATTAGAGAGTTTGACAGCGTTTCAAGATTTATGCATATGGATTTAACTCTTACTATCTTTATGGCAGTTTTTTTCATTTCTAACAAATGTGTGTATATTTTCTAAGGTTGGTGATGTGCAAGGAAAATAAACAAAGGGACTTGTTCACTCCTCGAGAAAGTCCCAGACCCCATTTTGGCCAAATGGATCACACAATTCTGCATGAAACTAGTTCACTGGCTCAAGCTGAAAAAAGAGGGGACAAGGCTGTGCATTGCAAATCGAGCTTTTTAATGAAATCCTCATGACTGCAGTTATTACCAAAGAGAAACATGCTGAAAGGGAAAATATTCCACAACCATGTGCTGCTTAGCAAGCATTGGAACAAGATCTAGGTTAATTTTGCTTTCTCTGTATTTCTTTATTTTATTCAAGAATTTGTCAGTTTTCTTCTCAAGTAGTTAAAAATTGTTTTCACTATCAAACACAGTAATGAACATAAAGCAATATTAATTTGTGTTGTGAGAAAACATTGTTTAGAGTACTATACAGGGTATTTTGGGTTTTCCCTATTTGGCCTTTTTTGGTCTATTGTTTATATTCACATCTAAGCACATGTCATTCTTTACATTTAACAAAAGAAAACAACAAAAGAAACTTTCCTGGTCTAACAAATGTGGGGTAGAAAAGTATTTATATGGGTAGCTCAAACAAAAGGAATCAAAGTAGTTAGACTCCATTCAGAAATACAGGCCTTTTTCATTTGTTTTGTATTACAAACTGGCTTTGCATCGAACTAGTCAAAAGATGTTTGGAAAAAGCCAGATATACATTACAGGTCAGAATACACAGGCAAATGATTATAAAATCATTGTATATTCCAGCTTACCTGTTATGTTTCTGTTATAATTACCTGCTACGAAATCTGAATGCAAATGCTTTGAAATAAAAACAAAATACGGTGTTTTTATTTTGCTAAACTTCCCCTACCAAATACCATCACATCTGCTTTGAAAAATATTTTCTCATATGGAATATAAATATTAACTTCCATTTTCTACTGAATAGTTCACTTTATAAAAAAAAACCTATTTTTTAATTTTAGAAGGCAAGAAGTTTTTTTTAAAAAAGGCCCATGCTTTCTAATAGCTGTTTCTCCTCAGCATTTTCTTTGAAAACATCAGACTTAAAACAGAACAAAAAAGTTTCCTGCTTCAATTCACTTCTGCATGAATTCAAAGAAGTAACGTCCCCAATAAGAAGCTCATGAGTGAAATTTCTTACCCAGCCATATGGAGTTATGAAAAATTCCGTCCTTGAATCCCCATCCGTTAGCCTCTTCCCACAGCAGGACAAATAAGTAAGTTAAGATGATCATATCTCAGTTGTAGAGATGGAATTGCCTGTTAGGGGCTGCTCAGGGTAAGTTCTCAGAGCAGAGGCTGAAATGTGACTGAAACATCTGGTTTCCACATCTTTTAAATGGTTTTTTTGGACTGTGAGGTCAGCAAGTACTCTCCAATGGCGTTTTTCACTGTAGAGTTACACAATTAACTCAGTGTCTGAAGCAAATCCTCTGACTCATTTGCATTGGCAACCAAAACTAAGGATATAGAATGATCATCTACATTTTAAAATTCACTTACTTGGAAAGTGGCTCATTAATTCTGTCTGTCACAGACATTTTTCTATTAGGAAGTTTGTGTAACTTGGTGTAGATTCAGCAGTGATTAAAACAAAAACAAAAAACTTCAGGAGGGATTTTAAGAGAAATCCTCAGTGTCTTATTTTCCGGAAGTCAATTATGGAGTGTGGGGTTTGGGCTTGAACACTAATCTTGAACTTGATGCTGGTATTGTTACTGTAATTTTCCCTGAACATCGCCAAGCTTCTATAGAAATTTTAAAACAAAAGTGTGCATCTTTTGACAACTTCTAAACTGTCTCTGGTGTACGTCTTTGCCTTCTGTCTGTGTTTGACCTGGGGTGGATCTGTTGCAGTTCTTGGTTTATTGTGGTCAGCACGTAAATACATCAACTTCCATAAAAGTAGCTCCATTTCAAAGCTTTAGTACATTCCAGCAGCTTTGGGGTACCTGACTATATAACACAAATTTCCTCACACCACAAATCCTTGAAGTTGGGGGAGAAAGATGGGTGGGTAAGTATAGAGTTAGTAAGAATACGGCCCTAGGTTTCCCCAAACCACTCTAACTTTGAAGATGATCAAAATAAAAGGTAATCATTACTAGTAATGAAGTCACCATGCCTTAAAATAGCCCAGGCTTTCCACTTCTTTTGTGTAGGGTCCATGGGTCTAGTGATAGGCCTTTGCTCTGAGGCTAGTGGCATTTCCTGTTGATTGACAGCCATCTTGGGGCAATGTTTGCCTTTCTTTCTTACACGCCATTCTTTGCTATTTAGCTTTTCTACTCTTGCTGCCAAATTGCTTTCCATTTGCTCTCATATTCATTTCTCTCATGCTTTCTCAGTCCCTCCAGTGATATTGGAATCCTTTGAAAATGCCAACTTTCTGGACTTGCCTGGTCTGAAGTTAGCCTAGAATCCCTGAGGCATCTTTGACACTGGACATTGAAGGCTTGCTCTCATCTCTCCTGGAAAGAGCCGTTGTGGGGATGTAGTCTGAGGGTACAAAATTCGCTGGATGCTTACTGAGGTATGTTTGAAATTATTAGGGTTCAAATCTCTATTTTGGCCCCACAGCAATTTAGAAATAAGGGAATTGTATCTCAGCTCACTACTAGGGTTAGAGAGCATCAGTTTGGTGCAAAAGAGGATATAGTCTAGACCATGTGGGTGTGACTGTGTAGGACAGACGTGGTCAGAGAGAAACAGAATGGATAGATAGTTGGAAGGAGCAAACCATGATACTGCTCTGGAAAGTAGAATTATATGAGTATTTTAAGTTTGTGGTTTAGGAAGTAAATATAACTGAACTTGAGCAAGCCTGCTGCAAAACCATCACAGCTTCCCCATCCTCTGCCTGGTCACATTTCTCTTGGTGTGCCTTCTGCATTTCTTTGAAGTACCCAATTTCCCCTGGCTCTCATTTATCAAAAATTACTCTCAGGAAAGGGTTGGAAATTAATCTTTACTTAGGTCAAATAACTAACAATAGATACCCATCTTTGTTTATTTGCATTTTAATGAAGCTCCAAGTATAGGAAGTCATGAATGTTCACTTTGTTTTGTTTTGTTTTTTAAGATTTTATTTATTTATTTGACACAGAGAGAAAGAGAGATCACAAGTAGGCAGAGAGGCAGGCAGAGAGAGAGAGGAGGAAGCAGGCTCCCGGCTGAGCAGAGAGCCTGATGCGGGGCTTGATCCCATGACCCTGAGATCATGACCTGAGTCAAAGGCAGAGGCTTTAACCCACTGAGCCACCCAGGCTCCCCTATTCACTTTTTTAAACATGAACATTAATGATTACTTTGATGGATTAACCCAATCCAGGTAGAGGACTTCTTTTGCTCTCTCCCAAATGCTGAAAGTACAAATATTTTCCCCTTACTTCTGTACAATGTTTGGAAACCCTCTCCTCTCTTTCATCAAGCAAATAGAAAACAGTGCCTAATAGATGTTAGATTTCTGGTTTTGAGGGGGTGTTCATTTCTATTTTGGAAGAAAAGAGGAGGATGAGGTTTTTATATGGAAAAGATGCAGGGGGTATGGGTGGGAATCAAGGGGAGGACAAGAGGGAGAAGAAGAGTAGCAAAGGGAGTGGTCTATGAGCTTACCTTGGAAGCTGTCTAAGGTAAATAAGTACCCCCTGCCCAACTCTCAGTGTACACTTCCCAGGGTGTGTCTGGGGACGGAGAGAAGGTACACTTCTAGAAGTTCCTTTCAAGGGCTCAGGAGACTACCAGTCACAGGCTCTACCTTCTTAAACAAATGCTGTGCCAGACCCGCCTGCCCCCAATCTCTTGAACTGCCCATCCCAAGGTGTGTCGTGGTTCCTTTTGCACCTGTCAGTTACTGGCTGAAAACTCAGCAGCAGGTTTTTTGGTTTGTTTGCTTTTGGTTTTTTTATTTTTGTTTTTGTTTTTCAGAAGCATCTCCCCTTTTGGTAGCTTTTCTACAATGTTCCAATACCTATACATCTAAGTAGCTATGGGATACCTAAAAACATGATGGAGAGAACTCCAGATCTGATTTGAGCTGAAACTGTGCTGAACAAGCTTGAGATGTTCAAGCCCGCACAGTGGTTTAGAGATGTTGCTATTATACAGACTTAAAAAAAATAAGACTCTAAAGTAGAATTTCAAATATCTGTCAGAGGATGAGAGGAGGCATATTAAATTTTTTTGATAAGCTTAGTCTCCACTGACAGGAAGAGGGTATGGAGAAACGTCAGGTGGTTGTGGACTGGGGGAGAAAAGGAAAAGCAGGAAGAGAAATTCTAAGAGATCACATACATATCTGATTATACTTTGAAGAGACTGGAGTTAATTAGCAAGGCATTGTAGGAAAATGTGATTCTTTGGCCATAGTATAAAAACTGAAACATAAATTATATCATCTTAGGGGCGCCTGGGTGGCTCAGTTGATTAAGCGTCTGCCTTCGGCTCAGGTCATGATCTCAGGGTCCTGGGATAGAGCCCTGTGTTGGCTTCTCTGCTCAGCGGGGAGCCTCCTTCTCCCCCTCCCACTCCCTCTGTGCTCTCCCTCTCTCTCTCAGATATATAAATAAAATCTTTTAAAAATTATATCATTTTATTGATTATGTTTTGTAATCTTGGAAAGAGAAAGAAAAAGCAAGAGGAAGAGAAAAGGGTGGAGCTCAGTGAATTACAAAATACGTTAATGGAGGACATCTTTAAGAACACTTCCAGTAAGGCTATGAAATTACATTACGGGAATGCCTCCTCCATCGTAAGATCTACATATGGTCTAGCATGGGAATAAGGGCAATAACGGAGATTAAGGTCATTCTCCTTAGCCTGATTTAAAAGAATTGGAGAGAAATTCTGATGTATGGCATAGAACAAGGTTAAAGAAATAAAATATGGGGGTGCCTGGATATCCCAGTTGGTTACGCAACTGACTCTTGATTTTGGCTCAGGGTTGTGAGATCAAGCCCTGTGTCTGGCCCGTGCTGGGTGTGGAGCCTGCTTAAGATTCTCTCTCTCTCTCTCTCTCTCTCTCTCTCTCTCCCTCTGCCCTTCCCTCCCCTGCTCACACACATGCTCTCTCTCTCCTCTCTTAAAAAAAAAAAGAAATAAAATTCCACTCATTCATTCCACTCATTCATTCAATAAGTACTTAAGAATCTTGAAGAGGAAGGCTACCAACTTTTACAGAGCCAGTGAGCAGGATAGGGCCTATGCAGAACAATGAGAAATATATGGAAAAGTGATTTAATTATTTTATATCAAAAAGCTTTTAGAGGGTGCCTGGGTGGCTCAGTGGGTTAAAGCCTCTGCCTTCAGCTCAAGTCATGATCTCAGGGTCCTGGGATCGAGCCCTGCATCGGGCTCTCTGCTCAGCAGGGAGCCTGCTTTCTCCTCTCTCTCTGTCTGCCTCTCTGCCTACTTGTGATCTCTCTCTCTCTGTCAAATAAATAAATAAAATCTTAAGAAAAAAGCTTTTAGAAAGTGAATATGACACTGAAAGAGACCTGACATTGGATTTCCTTAGGTATATGGTGTGATAGTCATTAGTAATGCCCACTAAGTATTTCTGGCTCTTCACCTTCTGGCAGCATGTACTCTATGGCTTTCTGGGGTTTGGTGGGATCATGTGATTGTTTCTGGACCAAAAAGATGTGAACAAAAATTACATATGTTATCTCAGAGCCAAATATTTGATGGCTGACGCTCCAGAACTCTTTCCCTCTGGTAAGGGGGAAAACATTTGAAATGGTGGCCGCTCCGTCACCTGGATCCCTGATTGATTCCTGATGTTACGTAGCATGAACAAAACATACACCTTTATTATTTTAAGTCATTGAGATTTTGGAATTGTTCCTTACTGTTAGCATAACTTGATCTTTCCTGACATATAGGAAGAAGTGAGCATATATGGGTATTAAAGGATGATTTCAGAAGGCTGGAAGTCTAAGGACATTCGGATGTAAAGATTAAAACAAGGAGAAAGAGGAAGAGGAGGAGAGAAGAACAAGGAGATGGAGGTAATAGTTAAAATACTTAATATCCTTCTTCTCCACCATTCCAGCTCCTTATAAAACACAGTTCTCCAAATCTGCCTTATGATCTGCCTTCCAAGGTCATTTACCCTCATATGCATTTATTCCTATCAAACTGTTCCCTGTACCTCTGATAAGTCTTGAAAATGCTGCCTCCTTCTCCCTACCTCATCATCTCCTTTGACTCTTAATAAGACAATCACAGAACTCAGTGTTGTAAACTTAGAGATCACCTGGTTCAAATTTTACCTGTGTTGTGAATCCTTGCTATGCTGCCCTTCTTATGTTGACCTGAAATCTTTCAAATGAACTTTGACTCATTTTTGTTATTGAGGGGCACAGAATAAGTTTTTTTTTTTAAGATTTTATTTATTTATTTATTTGACAGAGAGAGAGATTACAAGCAGGCAGAGAGGCAGGCAGAGAGAGAGAGGAGGAAGCAGGCTCTCTGCCGAGCAGAGAGCCCAAGGCGGGGCTCAATCCCAGGACCCTGAGATCATGACCTGAGCCGAAGGCAGAGGCTTTAACCCACTGAGCCACCCAGGCGCCCCCAGAATAAGTCTTAAATACATCTGCTTTCAGGAAAAATGACCATGATCTATAAAGATGGAAATAAGCACACATATTTGAAAACAACTTTAAAATATGCTCACCTAAAAATTTGCTTTTTAGATATATTTTTTAAAATAGGTTCAGAAATACTAAGTTCAGAGATGCCTGGGTGGCTCAGTCGGTTAAGGATCTGACTTCAGCTCAGGTCACCATCTCGGGATCCTGACATTGAGTCCCAAGTCGAGCTCTGTGCTCAGTGGAGAGTTTGCTTGTCCCTCTTCCTCTCCCTTTGCTCCTTACCCCCCCCACCACAACAAGCTCTCTCTGTCTCTCTCTCAAGTAAATAACTAAAATCTTAAAAAAATATATTAAGTTCAGGGTGATCCTATCTTAATACAGGAGGGATATGTTATAAATACACATGAATGGGAAGTCCAGAAGGATACACATTCAAATGCCACCTATCTGTGCATGATTGAGTTATGGGTACTTTCTAATTTCTTCTTTTTGTTTTTTATTTTATATATTTTTGTTCAATATATATGTGTCATCTGTGGAATGAATGAAAAAAATGATGATTCATATACATATATTTAAAGGCATTAATTTGATTGACATGGCAATGAGACTATTAAAGAGCAAAAAAATATCATGACCAGAACAGAATATAAAAATTTTATAAGTACCTAAGAAAATTGAATATTGTGTATCTCGCCAGGTAAATGGGGCATGGGATTAACAGTCTTTCCAAGGAAAATGAGATTAGCAATAATGGGATCAAAGTTAAAGCCAAACCATACTTCATAAATTTATGCTGAGGTTACCTGGCATACATGATTGCTTTTGGATAACTCTCCAGGGCACTTGCTAAATATATAACCAATTTTGACCTTAACCTCCATGCGAATATTTAATTTTTCACAGATGTTTATGGAGAGCATAATTGATTTATGTTAAGTATTGTGCTGTATACCACGTGGGCATATAAAGATTAATAAAACATGATCTCAAAGGGTTCATAATTAACTGTTTGGAAAGTTATCAAACGGGCTTGATTCTTCACCTAGAAGTTTTTGAAAGGGGTTTAGTTAAAGGTACACCACCCCTGTTGTCTTTCCACATCCTCTGACACAGTGAAGGGAGGATCTCCCAGGAAGACAAGTGGTCTTAGAATCTTCAGTGCCGGTCACACTGGCAAGAGTAGCTGCTGCCCACTCTCACCAAGACTGTGGCTCTGCTCATTAAGTATTGGGTACAACTAGTCAGGTGAGTGCATCCTTCTTCAAAAAGGTGCTCTGTATCATCAGGGACAAATTCACTTTTGAAGGAGGAAATAATTTCCTCCTTCTATGCCTTTATGTTCTGCTCAGTTGCTATGGGCAAGCTCTCTGTGTCTCCTTCCTCTCATCATCCCTTATTTTAGTACAACAGGTGGGGCTAAAGGAAGGAGAGGAATCAAGCATATGTCCCTGATATTCTTTTACCACAGTTAGCAAGCGCCACTAGTGAGAGAAGTCCAAGGCTCCCTCCTCAATTCCTCTCTTTCTCTCACCAGTTTCACCCAATCCACTTCCATGTGGCAGAGATTGCTGGATGATTACCAAACCAGCTTCCCTTTCTTCTTGGGCACAATCATAGACTGCATTTCTCTGCCCCCTTGGCAGTTAGGTGCTTGCAGTATGGGGCTAAGTTCTAGTTAACAGAGTGTGGGTTAATTTGATGTGTTCCAGTTTCAGGCTAAACCCACAGAAATCTCCAGCAAGTAGTCACTCATTTGCATCTAATGACTAAATGAGGACTTCAGTGGCCCTAGAGGGCAGTATAGTTGGAAGGTAGAAGGAGCCTCATTCTCTGTGTGACAAGATAGAAATACTCCAGTCAGGAATACCAAACAAAATTCTACTGTGGTAAGCCACAGAGATTGGGATTTACTTGTTATCCTAACTAATGTAATATCATCATATTGTATTAGATGTGCCTCCTTCTCTCTGTAATACTTCCACCCTATTCCATGACCTCATAATCTCTTGCACGGACTATTACAAAAACTTCCACTCTTGCTCCCTTACAAGTCATTCTCTGCATTGGACCTGAGTGATCATTAAAAAGCATACATCAGAACTTGTAATTCCCCTGCTTACAAGCCTATTTCCTGTGGCACTGAAAATAACATCAGTCTCCTGTTTTTGGTTTCAAACCACACCCTGCTCTGGTTCTCATCCACATCTGCAACCTCCCCCACCCTGCTCTAACTTGAACGTGCCAAACTCATTCCCACCATAGGGATTTTGCAGTTACTCTTTCCTTTTTCTGGAATGAACTTTCCCTTCATCTTTTTTCTTATACTCAAATCTTGATTTAATTACTACCCTCATAGTGAAGCCTTTGTTGTTCAATCTAAAGTAGCCTCCTGTCACTCTTTGGTGTAGGATCCTATTTTTTAAAGGTCAAGTTTATTGAGATATAATTTACATATGGCAAATCACCCTTTATAAGGTATACCAGTCTATGAATTCTGACAAACGCATACAACTGTGTAACTACCACAATCAAGGTACAGATCATTTTCATGACCCGAGAAAGTGCCCTCCATACTATCCTATTTTAAGTCTCTGTGTTAAATTTATTGCAATCTAACATTCCTTCTTGTTTTTGTATTAATTTATAATTTCACTCATTCATTTTGTTATTTGTCATGTTCTACTAGAATATAGGCTCACAAAAGCAGGGACCTTACCTCCTGGTTTACCTCCATATCCACAGAGCCAGGAATAGTACCTGGTATGTCATAGACTCTGAACAAATATCTGTGGAAGGAAAGAAGGAAGGAAAGACCTCTTTGAGTCATTATATTTTCACACATCCCATGAGATATGGTAATGACATCCCTTTAAGAGTACTCGTGAAGGGGGCGCCTGGGTGGCTCAGTGGGTTAAAGGTCTGCCTTCGGCTCAGGTCATGATCTCAGGGGCCTGGGATCGAGCCCAGCACTGGGCTCTCTGCTCAGCGGGGAACCTGCTTCCTCCTCTCTCTCTGCCTGCCTCTCTGCCTACTTGTGATCTCTCTCTCTGTGACAAATAAATAAATAAATTCTTAAAAAAAAAAGAGTACTCATGAGGACCACAGGAGATATGGACTATAGTAGCTCCTAGCATCATGCTGGCATTTAGTAGTGTTCAGTATATAAATTTCCTGCTGCATTTGAAGTCAGTTCATCAGTCTTCCTTGGCCTCCTTGACACCTTCAATAGCCCTGGTCTTCTTCTTTCTCCTTTTGCTATTTTATTCTGTGAAAATGCCCTCCTCCACTGGTCCAGGGCTTCTCTCTCACTTGTGCCAACTCTTCAGGTCAGGCAGTTCACTGACATCCCTCAGCAGCTTCCATTAACAGGAGAGAGAAGCTTCCAGGTTTCTTTTTGTTTTGTTTCTTTTAGTTCTTTTTGTCCTGATCTCATGTGTTTCTTTCACAAGACCTGTCCTATATATGGAGGAAAATAAGGAATTGTCTGTTGTCCCCTGTCTTTATGGCTCCAGTGACTCAACGAACCAAGTGGCTCCCTTTGCTATGAGGTTCTGGGGTTCTTGAAAGGATTTATTCCCCTCTTAGCCCCCTTCAGTGCTTCACCTTAGCCCAAACCTCAAAGGAGTCAGCCCCCTACATGTCTTGGCCTCCTTTTCTGAGGGACCACTGCCCACATTGATGTTCATTTAGCTTTGCAGAACAGCAAGTTCTTTAGTATAGCTGGAGAAGGAAGCTTACTAGGATGGGGAAGTGGTCAAGAAGAGGTTTGAAATGTAATTCTGGAAGCTAGAGGACAATTCTTAAGGGCCAAGAAACCATCTGTGTAGTTTCTTTCCTTAATTACCTCAACCTCCAAGACTCTACAGAATTCCCCTTGTTTGTAAACTTCTGTGACTCCTTAGACCACTTAAGTGCATTTATTTGAGAGATTTAAGAACTACAGTCTGTTTTAAAGGAAGAGACTTTTTAATTCAATGGCAAAATGTGTGTGTGTGTGTATTACCATATATTAGGTATATCTGCCATCAGGTGTTATTGGGAGAATAAACAAATTAAAATAAATACACACAAGCACACAAACATATACATAGTTTTAAAATAATTGTTTACCCATGCTTCAATAGCATGTAGGTATCCAATGCATACCATTAGATTTAAAAGTCTCCCCCGTAGAAACAGATTATAGCCCTTAAATTTCTTCTATGTAGAAATTCCACAGCTGCAACAGAAGAAATAATTCAGAAAGAATACATTCATAGAAGGACTACAACCAGGAAAGATGCCATCATCAAGCAGAAATTTTGAAAAATTCCAAAAAGAAACAGATGTGGTTAGCTGAGTAGAGAAAAATGCATAAGCTGGAAAGTATTTCTATTAAAGGTGGAATTAGTTCCAGGATTGCTCTGAATGCATAGCAATGGCTGTAACAAATAGAAAGGATCCCTCCAGCAATCATTAGTGTGATTGGGGAAGCATCCAGTATTCTCAACGAAGTCAGCCCTGTCCTGGCAAAAGGAAGACAGCAGAACTGTTCCCACCTACCTAGACCAGTGAGGGTGGGCACTTGGCCAGAGGAAGGGCAACCCCCTGGGTGGTTTTTACCCTCAGAAGGGAAGGGGTACAGACAGGTATTTACAGAAGATAAGCTACTGTGATACCTCAGTATGCATCAGATTCTACCCCTTCCCAGCAATAACTGGTGCAGACTTGTTGAACAGAAGCAGAAGTCTTAGATGGGCAAAAATGAGATCTCAGAGACACAGATGAGCTGAAAACCAAGGATGACCAACAATTAAGGTAAAAATCATGACCATGAAATAGAAGCACCAAACTCAACTAACAAAACTAACATCTGAGAAAACCAAATTTATAGAGATAAGAGTGGATTATAATCTTCAAACAAGAACAGAATCTTATAGAAGAGAACCAGTGAATAATGATGGTAATGATAAAAATGATCATTGAAATAAAAACTCAATAGATGAGCTGAATAGCAGAATGGACACAAGTGAAGACTACAGACTCATTCAATGGCTGGAATGTTGAAAAGAGAAATTATCTCAGTGCCCAATGTAAAAGGACAGAAATATGAAAAGTACGAGAAATGTTGAGGCATGATTTACAGCCCTAACGTTTTCACACTTCCTTAGGTAGATCCTAAAACGAGGAGGTTTAATATATTCTCATGTGTTTATTAATCATGTGTATTTCTAGTTCTAGAACTTCTTTGTTTATGCTAGGCTGAACCACTAGAGCTGGTCAAGTTTTAACCATTGACAAGAAAGAGACTAAGACTTGGCTGAGGTTGCCTTTGTGTAGGTCAAGGACACAATACTGCAGGCGTGCTTCTTTCCAGGGCTCCTCACGGTTATGGAAGCATGTCCAAGGTTTAGTGATCTAGGCTACCTGTAAGAATGTGGCATTCCTCAGATCAGCATATCCCAGTTTGTGGGCCTTTGATCCTTTTTTTGCTGTGGGAGGAGAAAATAAAGATCAGAAATGTCAGCACTCATGAATTCATCTTATGATCATAAAAGGGATTTCAAATATCACAATGATATATGTTTCATTTTTGCTGTGCCGTTGGACCCACTCAGGGTTTCAGTGCTAGAGACCTGCACGTTGGTTTTCCTATAAACTGTGCTGTTTTTCATTTGGTGTTGATGTTTGCCATTTCTAAACATACCACATATGTCTATGTTTCCCTTCCCTCCACCAGAAAAAAACTATTTATTATTCAAAATTTTGCTCCCTCTCTCATCATGCACCTTTCCTTTATCCTGCCCAGGTAGAATTAATATCTCTCCGTCTTTCTTTCCTTCCTTCCTTCCTTCCTTCCTTCCTTTCTTCCTTTCTCTCTTTCTCTCTTTCTTTCTTTCTTTCTCTCTCTCTCTTTTTTCCTTCCTTCCTTCCTTCTTTTCTTTCTCTCTTTTTCTTTCTTTCTTTCTTTCTTTCTTTCTTTCTTTCTTTCTTTCTTTCTTTCTTTCTTTCTTTCTTTCTTTCTTTTCTTCTCTTTCCTTCCTTCCTTCCTTCCTAACTTCCTAACTTCCTAACTTCCTCCCTCCCTCCCTATCTTTCTTTTCTTTCTTTCTTTCTTTCTTTCTTTCTTTCTTCCTTTCTTTCTTTCTTTTCTTTCTTCCTTTCTTTTCTTTCTTTCTTTCTTTCTTTCTCTTTCTTTCTTTCTCTCCACCCCTCTTTCTTTCTTTCTAATAAGATTTTATTTATTTGTCAGAGAGAGAGCACAGCAAGGGGAGCAGAAGGCAGAGGGAAAAACAGGCTCCCTGCTGAGCAAGGACCCTGATGTGGGACTTGATTCCAGGACCCTGGGATCATGACCTGAGCCAAAGGCAGATGCTTAACCAACTAAGCCACCCAGGCGTCCCTCCNTTAAGTTCATTTTTTTTTTTTTTTTTTAGTAATCCTTACCCCCAACATTGGGCTCAAACTCACAACCCCAAGACCAAGAGTCACATGCTCTTCTGTCTGAGCCAACCAGGTGCCCCTCTCAGACTTTCTTTTACAAGAGTTCATTCTTATGGTAACATTTTCTGAATCAAAACTAAATCCAGGACATATCATTGACACGTTAAGGTTTGATGAGCAAATGAACACACATATTCTTTGAAAACAACCCTGTTCTGGAAAAGTTCTGCCACAAACATAACAGTTATTCCATTGAATTCGTAGGTGTGGCTTGAAAAATAGCACCTTCAACCTGAGAAACATACTAATCATAATAATAATGATAATTTTTAAGAGAGAGATAGTATGGTACTGGGAAGAAAATAAATCTGAAGTCAGATAAGTTAGCTTTGTGACCCTGAGCATGTTGCTTTATCTCCCTGAACTTCAACTTACTTGTCTGTAGAATGTGCGTAAATATGCTCTTTGCAGGATTCTTGTGAGATTTAAGTGTGCTAACATATGAGAACGGCTTCCAGTACCAGGTATGCAACCCACACCCAGTGATGCTAATTCCCTTAGTATTTTGCAGCACGTTTCCCAAAGAAGTTCTCATTGAGTGTAACATTGGAGCAGCATCATAATCCAGGTAGCATTCTTTTTTTTTTTTTTATTTGACAGAGAGAGAGAGAGAGAGAGAGATCACAGGTAGGCAGAGAGGCAGGCAGAGAGAGAGGAGGAAGCAAGGTCCCCGCCGAGCAGAGAGCCTGACGCCGGACTCTATCCCAGGACCCTGAGATCATGACCTGAGCCGAAGGCAGAGGCTTTAACCCACTGAGCCACCCAAGCACTCCATTCAGGTAGCATTCTTAATTTGAAGAATTAGTTATAGTCCAGCACAACTAGCCCTGAATATTTTATTTACAAAGTATTTTTTAAATGTTTTATTTATTTAGGGTGTCTGGGTGGCTCAGTCAGTGGAGCATCTGCCTTCTGCTCAAGTCATGATCCCAAGGTCCTGAGATTGAGTCCTGCATTGGGCTTCCTGCTCAGTGGGAAGTCTGCTTTTCCCTCTCTCTCTGCCTGTTCCCCCTGCTCATGCTCTCTCTCATTTGCTCGCTTCGTCTCTTTCTCTTATTTTATTTATTTGAGAGAGAGAGAGCAAGGTGGGGGGTACAGGGAGAGGGAGAGGGGAAATAGGCTTGCCAAGCGCAGAGCACCACTGGCTTTGATCTTACAACCCCAGAGACCATGACCTAAGCTGAAATCAAGGCAGATGCCCAACAGACTGAGCCACCCAGGAGCCCCTGAATCCATATTTTGAAAGGTCTTCCGTTTAAATTGTCATTATCCTTACATCTCTCCCGCTCACAAAGGAGCAGGGTGAAGATGGCAGCAGGATAGCAAACCAACTGGCAACTGAATAACTTCAAATTCTTTCTCCCTCCCTCTGTCCCACTTCCTTTTTCCCTGCTTCCTTCCTTTTCTTCTTCCTCAGCGTCCCCTTCTTCTCTTCTCCTTGTTCTTTTCTCTTTCTCTCTCTCCTTGGTTATCTCTCTCTCTCTCTCTCTCTCTCTCCTTCACACACACACACACACACACACACACACACACACACAGACTGCTTGAGGAAATAGAGAAAGAAACCATTCCAGGAGACAGTAATGCATTGAGGGACTCTCCACGTGGATTTTCCTCTCTTTCTTTCCCTCCTGGGTTTTTGTCCTTCCTAGCAAGACAGAGAAATGTGCATGGCAGGATGTGAGGAGTGGGAGTGTCTTGTAGGGCACTCTGACCACGAGCGGGTCCCCTTCTCCATCAGAGATTCCCCAAATGAGAAGAGATGGGGGATTGGAAGAAGAGGCTTTTGAAGGAGAGGGAAAATCACAGTAACCAGGGAGAGGAGGACAGGAGGCTCAGAATGCCGGCAGACATCTGCTGTTGCTCTTCCTTACTTAATACCACTTACTGCCAACTGCTACCTCCTGCATTCACATCTTGCTGGTTTTTTTGTTCGTTTTTTTTTTTTTTTAAAGATTTTATTTATTTATTTGACACAGAGAGAGAGAGATTACAAGTAGGCAGAGAGTCAGGCAGAGAGAGGAAGAAGCAGGCTCCCTGCGGAGGCCCGATGCGGGCCTCGATCCCAGGACCCTGAGATCATGACCTGAGCCGAAGGCAGAGGCTTCCAGAGCCACCCAGGCGCCCCGTTTGTTTTGTTTTTTATCCCAAATTCTCATTTCTATCACTCTTCTGGTGTGCTTGTGGATGAATGGTTATAGAAGTTCATTTGTAAAAGTGGCAAACATTACTCCTTTATTAAAATTGAATTTTTTCAAAACAGTCAATATAATTATTATAAACGAAATATAGTTATTTTATTCTTCAGTACTTATTATAAGCGGTGGTATGGCATCCTAGGCTACTTGCCACTGATCACCGCATACCCATTTTCCCACTCCTTGCTAACTTGGCTCTCTTTTCGCATGGAATAAATTCCATTTTCTTTTCTTAAATATTTGTCTCTAGGTTAGCCGTGCTGTTTTTTCTTCTTTTTCTTCTTGTTCTTCCTCTTCCTCCCCCTCCTCCTTCCCCTCCCCTTCCCCTTCCCTCTCCTTCCTCTTCCTCTTCCTCTTCCCCTTCCTCCTCTTCTCCTCCTCTTCCTCCTCCAAATACTGCTACTACTACTACTACTACTAATCCTCCTCCTCCTCCCCCTCCCCCTCCCCTTCTTCTTCTTCTTCTTCTTCTTCTTCTTCTCTTCTTTTCCTTCCCTTCTCCTTCTTCTTTCTCTTCTTTTTTTGACCAGACTGGGGGTTTTTGGTGGCTGAGGGGAGGGAGTGCTATAGGTGGGCAATTGCTTAACTTCTCTCTACATTAGGTTTTCAAAGCAATATTCACCTTTTTAAGCAGATGATTTTCTCTTCTTATTGTCCATTAGTTTTCAAATGATGAGACTTTGTCTTCTGGACACTATTTCCCACCTCTCCAGCTACATCGGAAGTTTCATTATTAATGAAAATGCTTTGCCTTAACATGTCTCTGCTTTTTGCATAACGATTCAGAAGAAGTGTTGACTATTACTGGAATTCTTCACACTGCCATGTGAAGTTTTGTTATTTCAAGATCTTATCCAAGTGCCATCTCTTTTGTGAAGTGATCTTTGCTTCTCTTGAACAATTAATCGTTTGAATTATTTCTGCCTTTGTGTTGCCACAACACCCATGGGACACAACTCTACTACACACAGTATGATATCCCTATACTTAACCTGTGTCTTCCATGTAGACTGTAATAGGTATGAATGTTTTAAGAACTTTTAATCCATACTGCCATCTTGTCCTCTGAAAACGTTTGTGCTAATGTACACACAATCTTCCGTATGGGTTCTATTTTCCCTCTATTCCAACAAATGCTGGATAGCATAATTTTTTAAATCTTTGCTGATTGAGTAGACCAAAATTGGCATCTCATTATTATTTAAATTTATATCACATTGATTACTTTTGAGATGAAACATTGAACAATATATTTTGTATAGTAGTGGCTATTTGTGTTTTGAACTAAATTATATTTTAAAGTAGATCTAGTTCTCTTATTTTATTATGATGTGCCCCACCCACCTCAACCTCTTACCCCATCTTATTCAGCACTTCTGGAGAATATGGTGTTTACTTTGCAAAACACTGAGCTATGGCAATCTGATTAAGTTACCTCGTGGGAAGATACTGTCAATGCCATGTTTTCCTGGGAAATGGTAGCACGGATTCAGTTCTTCACAGTTATTTCTGTCCAATCATAGAACTTCTGAATTACACATCACTACAAGTAAGTCCAATAAAAATTTATTCCAGATGACTTGTCACTAATAAATCTGGAGAAAATTTGGAAACCAGTGGAAATTAGTGGAAATTTATTTTTTGATTTTTTTAAAGATTTTTCATTTATTTATTTGACACAGAGAGAGAGATCACAAGTAGGCAGAGAGGCAGGCAGAGAGAGGGGGAAGCAGGCTCCCTGCTGAGCAGAGAGCCCGATGCGGGACTCAATCCCAGGCCCCTGAGATCATGACCTGAGCCGAAGGCAGAGGCTTTTAACCCAGTGAGCCACCCAGGCGCCCTGGAAAATTATTTTTTATGCTAGTGAAATTTTAAATATGCTTTGTATATTTGTGTTGAATAGTCTTATCAGGGAAGGAGGAAAGGGATTTAGAAAATAGGCTTGGGGTGCCTGGGTGGTTAGTCGGTTGAGCATCTGCCTTCAGCTCTGGTCATGATCCCAGGGTCCTGGGATAGAGCCCCGCATCGGGCTTCCTGCTCAGCAGAGAGCCTGCTTCTCCTTCTCCCTCTCCCTCTCCCTGCTCACGCTCTCTTTCTCTCTCTCACTCTCCCTCTCTCAAATAAATAAATAAATAAATAAATAAAATCTAAAAAAAAAAAGAAAGAAAAGAAAATGGTTAGGCTGTTTGTCAATGTTTGATTTTATGTGAATCTTAATAGTTTTCTCTTAATTACAATAATGTTGATGAAACTAACAAAAACAATATAGCTAAGTTACATTGAGTGTTTAAAAGGTTGGGCGCCTGGGTGGCTCAGTGGGTTGATGCCTCTGCTTTCGGCTCAGGTCATGATCTCAGGGTCCTGGGATCGAGGCCCGCATCGGGCTCCCTGCTCAGCGGGGAGCCTGCTTCCCCCCCTCTCTCTCTCTGCCTGCCTCTCTGCCTCCTTGTGATCTCTCTCCCTCTGTGAAATAAATAAATAAAATCTTAAATAAATAAATAAATAAATAAATAAAAGGTGATGGGCATTATTCTAAAGGCATTACACATTTTAACAAATTCAGTCTTTATGACTTACTCCACCCTCTCTACCCTACTCAGTGTCCTGGGAGCCAGAGGCTAATAGCACTGCTGCAGTCACTTGCCATCTGGCCTTCAGGGTGTCTGGCCAGTGGGAAACATGAGCAGGAGACTGGAGGGAGGCGGGAGGAGAGAGGTTAGGGTATATATTTCCTGGCCTCTTTCCTGCCAGTTGGAGGCAGTTGTCTACATCCTGTGCCAAAAGATACACCCTTGTCCTGTAGCCTTCTGGGTGCTACTCTCTGGGTGCTGGTAACTTGTTCCTCCCTTTGCGCCTCTGTGATAAAGGTGTTCTGCCCAAACCTTTAGAGCCAGTCCTATTTATTAAACCTCCGCCATTATCCTCTGGGGTTCACCATTTCTTTCCTCCAGGATCCTGATTGATACACTTGATTGATAGTTTATAGAATTCTCAGCTCGAAATAATTCTCCTCAGAATTTTAATGACATCTCTTTATTATGTCCAGCTTCCAGTGTTGCTGTTGAGAAGTTGGATAATGTTTTGATTCTTGAATTTCTATCTTCCCAACCCCCAGAATCTTGTTAAATCTTCTCTTTGTCCCTGGTGTTGAGAAATTGCACAGAGTTGTATCTCTTTTTTTAAAGAAAATTTTTATTGAAGATATTTTACTTTTTATTTTATTTATTTTACTTATTTTTTTAAGTAGACTCCACACCCAGTGTGGAGCTTGAACTGATGACCCTGAAATCAAGAGTTGCATGCTCTACCGACTGAACCAGCCAGGCATCCCTGGTCTTTAATGAGAAACTTTTTCCACCACTATGTTGGACAGTGGGTTCTTAGAATCTGAAAGTTTACGATCTTATGTAATGGGAATTTTTCTTGATTATTTTGCTGCTGATTTTTCCCCCTATGTTTCCCAAGTTCTCTCTTTCTAGTGTTCATATTACTGTAGGTTAGATGTTGGAACTTCTTGTTTTACCCTTTAGTTTTCCTGATCTTTTACATTCCTTTGTCTTTTTTGTTTAATTTCTAAGAGATCTACCTCACTTTATCTTTCAGCACTTCTACTGAGTTTTTCATTTCTATTAACTTTTTTAATTTCCATTTTTTCTTCTCATGGAATAAACCATTTAAAAGTAGGCATTTATATTTCATGGATTTAGTAACAGCTCCTTTGAACTGTATGAGGATATCAGTTATGTTGGATTTTGAAGTTTTCTTTTCCTTGCTTGGCCTCTGTTTCTTCCAAGTTCCTTTTTGTTCATTTGTTTTCATCATTGTTTTTCATATCAAATACTTCCCCAATTTCTGGTAACCCTTGAGTGTTTGCTCATATTTAAGGATTGGAAGTAAAAGCATGAATGGAAGCTCTGAGTGCATGTGTGAGTCTTGGAGGTGATGATCTTCATCCTAGGGGGATCTGGCTGAACTGTGTTGGGAAACTGGTCAATGTCTGTGTCTTTAGGTCTGAGGTCTTAGACTAGTCCTGTTTTCCAGATAAGGCTTTTCAAATGACTTGGCTGGAAGGTATAGCCTGGCTGCCATATCTGGGAACTAAAAAAAGAAGACTGGGGGGTGGGGGGGAGAAGACTAGGGCCTTATCATTCATTATGCAAATATTCACTTAACCCCCCTCTCTTTGGTACAGTGCCTCCACTCTCCATTATAACTGAGTTTGTCCTGTCCAGGAGATCCTCTATTCTGCCCCCTTCAAAGAAAACAAACAAAAAAACCCCCACATTCCAGGTAGGGGGAGCGGGGGAGCAGTGGCCAAGGTGATCAGAGTTAGGGCATAGATGTGGGAGTTATGATGATACCTCAGCACACTTTCAATCAATCCTCACATTTTTACCGCATTTACAAGTCTATGGGTCTATCAATTCCTGAGCTTTTTTTCCCTTTTTCTCCACAGTGTAATGATTACTTCTCAGATTCCCTCACTTCTAGGGTAGGATCTAGCTTTCTTGTTCTGCTAAGGTATTGGTCACTTTCACATCTGCTTTCTAGCTTCCAAAAATCTTCATATTAGATAAAGATCTTTTAAAATACATCCAGAGTGTCCTTTTAGAGGAGTTTCAGGAGAGAGAGAACATGACAGCATTTGTTAAATCTACCATCTTTACCTATCTAAAGCTGATAATGACTTTTTTAAAAATGTTTTTTTAAAGATTTTATTTATTTATTTGACACAGAGCGAGAGAGAGATTACAAGTAGGCAGAGAGGCAGGCAGAGAGAGGAGGAAGCAGGCTCCCTGCTGAACAGGGAGCCGGATGCGGTCCTTGAACCCAGGATGCTGAGATCATGACCTGAGCCGAAGGCAGAGACTTTAACCCACTGAGCCACCCAGGTGCCCTGATAATGATTTCTTATGGCTGGAAAAAAGAGATGTTATGACACTCTGCTCTTTGTCGTCTGTATACTTTATTTATTAACAACTTTTTCTAAAATTTTAATTGAATATAGTTGATACATAATATTCTGTCAGTTTCAGCTGTACAGAAAAGTGATTCGACAACTATATACATTATGAAATGTTCTCCATGATGTGTGCCACCTATCACCATACAAAGTTATTACAAAATTATTGACAGTATTCCCTGCGTTGTGTTTTTCATGCCCATGACTGACTCACTTTGTTTTATTTTGTTTTGTTTTATTTGTGTGTGCATGTAACTGACTTATTTTATAACCAGTAATTTGTATCTCTTAATCCCTTTCACCTATTTCACCCAACCCCCCTCTTCTCAGTAGCCACTACTCTGTTTTCTATATTTATGAGTCTATTTCTGTTTTTGTTTGTTCATTCATTTCTTTTGCCCTTCTCACTTTAATGCCCTCCCTTCTCCTACACTACTTTGTAATTGTTGAGTTTGGTAAGCTATATTATTCTTACAAGGAAATGAGTAATCTTGTGAAAAAGCAGGAGAGACTCAAGAACTTTACTCTAATATTGCTGTGAAAGTGCCATGTTAGCAAGTTAATAATGAGTACATAATTGGGCTGGATAATTTTGTCTTTGACCATGGCCACCAAGCAAACTGGCATTTTGTTTTAGCACTCTCATCTACTGTTTGAGTAATCTCCCAATACATGTATATCCAGGGGGGGTAGTAGCCACATTGGCCTTGACAGATTCAGAGGACAAATGACTTTGGACCCTCCTATTGGATACTGTGTCCTGCATGCAAGGTTGTAGAAAGAGATGTAGGCCAGATTTATCATAGAGTCAGAGGCATTGTTGTCCTGTTGAATGACCGTTGCCGGGGTTTCTGTTGCTCATCCTGGTCATACAGTCCTCCCTGAGATTATTTCCATTTCTCAAGCCTGGCCATCTGGCCTTCCATCAATTCGGTCAGTCCTGATGACCTTCTAATAAATTGTTCTTTTGCTTCAGATAGCCAGTGATGTTTCAGTTGCTTGTAAACAAAAGCCTTGCCTGATAAACACAGCAACCATAGGAAGGCAACTTGCAAGTGCCACAGGAGGCTGGGCAGCTAGAATAGATAGACACAAATTTAATAAGTCCTCAGAAAATAAGTTTAAAAGGCTTGCCCCATTAGGAATGGATTGCCAGTATTCTCTACCTATGAAAGCAATAGTGGACTTTTTACAATCTATGCCGCTTACTGTCTGGGAGTAGAGCAGTGCTTACTGTGCCTCTGAAATCCCATGTTTGTTTAATCAGAGCCAAAGAGAATGGACTCACTAATGAGCACCAGATTTGCCTTTGTCTCAAATGCTAAAGGAGTTATTTAGTAATATTTGGGAGCAATCCCTGAAAACAACAGCACAAATCTAAAAGAGGCTGGTAAATTATGTGGAAAATGAAATTGATTTGCAGGCTGTCAGTATTCAACCATTCCTATATACTCAATTAAATCTATAGGTTCGATTTCACTTATGGTAAGAGTTACATGATTTTGGCAGCAATCTAACCTGCTCACACAAAACATATCTTCAAATATCATAAGTACTACAGAAGATGATGAAAATGCTTATTGTAAAATAATTTCAACAATACAGAAATATAAAGTAAAACTTGAAAGGCTTCTTTTCTAAACCTCACCCTCCCTCACTTATCCTCAATCCCATTCTTTCCCCTTAACTTGTGTTAACAGTTTTATGTGTTCTTCCAGACTTAGCAATGATTTTTTGTTCCTACATATCTCAACATACATTTATAGATCTGTATTTTTACGTATTTGTAGCCTAATTATACATTTTACTCTGTGACATGCTTTTTTCATTTATCCAATATATCTTAAAGATCTTTTCATGTTAATACATACAGATTCTCCTTCATTCTTTTTAAAGGCTACATGGTATTATATGATATGGTGTTAAACACAATTAACTTGGTGTGTCCTACATTTATAAACTTAAGTTGTTTGGATTTTTCTCTATTATAAATAATGCTAACATGGATATTTTGCGTTACATATTTCTACATGCATCTCAGTATTCTGTATGATAAATTATTCCCAGAAATAGAATTGTTGGTGAATGGCTACAACTTTAACATGAAAGGTCCTGCCCCCAGAAAAGGTTGCTGTGACTTTAATTTGTATTTCTATGCTTACTCAAGCATTTGAGCATCTTTCCTCATGCCTTTGTTGTGAAATTGCCTGCTTATAATATCTGTCCACTTTCCTGTTGGGTTGGTTATCTCTTTTCTTATTGATTTGCTTGAATAGCATATTCATAGTAAACCACTTTTGTGCTATGCAGTAGAAGTCTATAAACAAATAGCAATTTCACCTCCTTACCCCCATTTTCTTCGATTGAAGCATTACAGAAGCCTAATGGCTTACTCAGCTTTTAAAATTGCAATGCCAAGGAGTCAATCAGTGCCAGCCATATGCATCAATCTGGTTTGTTCTATATATCTCAAAATAATTTTAAAAAGATAAATTGCTAAACTAATTGAACATTCTCTAGATAGCTCTTTTAAATTAAATACATTGAATTAATTTAAAATAAGGTATTTGTAGACCTAGACAAATTTATCCTAAAATTGATTTGGAAAGGCACAGGTCTTGGAGTAGCTAAAACGATCTCAAAAAAGACAAAGTAGGAAGAATCACTCTACCTGATATGAAGGCCTACTGTAGAGCTATACTGATCAAGACAACATGGCCCTGCCAGAGAGATAGATAGATCAATAGAACAGATAAAGAAGCCAGAAGTAGACCCACACAAATATGTCCAACTAATTTTTTTTTGGTCCAACTAATTTTTTTTGGTTCAACTCACTTTTGACAAACATGAAACAGTAATTTGACCGAGGAAAAATGGGATAGACTTCCAACAAATGGTACTGAAGAAATCTGACATCTCTAGGCCAAAAAATGTACCAAGACTTAAACCTTATATCTAATTAAAAAATAACTCAAAATGGGTCATGTACTCAAGGTAAAATGTAACAGTAGAACTTTTTTTCCTTTTTTTTTTCTTTTTGTAACAGTAGAACTTTTAGAAAGAAGTAAAAGAGAAAATCTTCAAAATCTAGGACTAGGCAAAATGAAAGACTGAGTCTTTGACTAGGACCCCAAAACACTACTCATAAAAGGAAAATTTCATAAGTTGGACATCACCCAAATGAAAAAAAAAAAAACAAAAAACCTTCGCTCTGTGAAAGATTCTGTTCACAGGATGAAAAACTGGGAGAAAACTTTAAAATCCATAGATCTGGCAAAAGACTTATCTAGAATATATAAAGAACTTTCAAGGGCGCCTGGGTGGCTCAGTGGGTTAAAGCCTCTGCTTTCAGCTCAGGTCATGATCTCAGCGTCCTGGGATCGAGGCCCGCATCGGGCTCTCTGCTCAGCGGGGAGCCTGCTTCCTCCTCTCCTTGTCTCTCTGCCTGCCTCTCTGCCTACTTGTAATCTCTCTCTCTGTCAAATAAATAAATAAAATCTTAAAAAAAAAACCTCTCAAAACTCAACAGTAAAAAAAAAAAAGGCTCCACTAGAAAATGGGGGAAATACATAAACAGAATGTGTAACTCACTGAAGAAAGTATACAGTTGGGAAATAAACATATGAGAAAGATGTTTGACATCCTTAGCCAATAGAGAATGCAAAATTAAAACTGTACAATGAGATATCACTATACAGCTATCAGAATGGCTAAAATTAAAAATAATGACAACATCAGATGCTGATGAGAATGCAGAAAAACTTGAACACTTATACATTACTGGTAGGCATATAAAATGGTAAGCTCATTCAGAAAAATAGATTTCTTATAAAACTACACATGTAGGGCGCCTGGGTGGCTCAGTGGGTTAAAGCCTCTGCTTTCGGCTCAGGTCATGATCTCAGCGTCCTGGGATCGAGGCCCGCATCGGGCTCTCTGCTCAGCAGGGAGCCTGCTTCCTCCTCTCCCTGTCTCTCTGCCTGCCTCTCTGCCTACTTGTAATCTCTCTCTGTGTGTCAAATAAATAAATAAAATCTTTAAAAAAAAAAAAAAAAAAAAAAAAAAAAAATTTTAAAAAAAAAAAAAAAAAAAAAAAAAAAAATAAAACTACACATGTAAAAGACAATCCTTAGACTACAAGAAGATATTTGTAAATCATGTATTTGTTAAGGGTCTAGTATCCAAAAAATATAAGGAATTCCTACAACTCATCAATAAAAAGACAACCAATTTAAAAATTGAGAAAAGGTTCTGAATAGACATTTTTTTCAAAGAAGATAGATATACAAATGGCCAATAAGCACATGAAAAGATGCTCCATATCATTATTCAACAGGGAAATGCAAACCAAAACCACAATGAGATACAGCTTCAAACCGACCAGCATGGCTAGAATCAAAAAATCAGATAAGAACAAATATTAATAAGGATGCATAGAAATAAAAACTTCCATGCAATGCTGGTGTGAATGTTAAATGGCACTGCCACTTTGGGAAACAGTCTGGAAGTTTCTCAAAGTTAAACGTGTAGTTACCATATGACCCAGGAATTCTAGTCTCAGATATGCACACAAAGTCATACATGAATGTTGATAGCAGCATTATTCATAATAACAAAGGGTGGAAACAACCCAAATGTCTATCAACTGATGAATGGATCACAGAATGTGGTATATCTATATAGTGGAATATTTTTCAGCCATAAAAAGAAACAAAGTACGGATACATGTTAGAACATGAATGAACTTTGAAAGCATTATGGTTAGGGAAAGAAGCCAGTCCCAAGAACCACATATATGTGATTACATTTATATGAAATAACCAGAATGGGCAGATGTATAAAGACAGAAATTACATTTCTGGTTGTTTGTTTAGGATTGGAGTGTTGGGGGGATGGGGAGTTATGGCTAGGGCTGTGGACAATCTTTTTGAGGTGATGAAAATGTTTTAAAATTAATTATAGTAATGATTACATGAGTCTGTGAATATACCAAAAATCATTGAATTATGCATTTAAATGGATGAATTACATTTTGATAAGACTGTCACAAAAAACACCTAAACATGCAACTCCTGTACCACTCAAACATTGTACTCTTGGGCATTAGTCTTTAAGAAGTGGAGAATGTATGTCACTTAAAAAGCTGTACACAAATGTTCATAACAGCTCTATTTGTAATAGCCAAAAACCAAAAAAACAGCCCTGAGTCCTTCAAAGTGTGAATGGTTAAACAAACTGTGATTCATCCATATCTTAGAGTACTACTCTGGAATGAAAAATAATGAATTATTATTATTTTTTAAGATTTTATTTATCTATTTGAGAGAGAGCGAGCGAGCGAGCACATGAACCAGGGTCAGGGGAGAGGCAGAGAGACGAGCAGGCTCCTTGCTTGAGCAGGGGGCCCATCATGGGGCTTCATCCCAGGACCTTCTCAGATCATAACCTGAGCTGGAAAGTAGATGCTTAACTAACTGAGCCACCCAGGCACCCCTAAAAAAGAATGAATTATTGATATACACAACAAGGCAGGTGAATCTCTAGGTGATCACACTGGATGAATAAAATTAGTGCCCCAAATTCACATACCATGTGATTTCATTTATGAAGTATTCTATAGCGAAAATATTATAGAAATGGAAAACAGATTAGTGGTTGCCAGGTTCAGAGTTGGAGGTGGGGGAAGCAGAAGGAGGTGGGTAAGGCTGTACAAGGGCAATGTTAGGAAACATTCTGGTGAAGGAACTGTCTGTATCTTGGCTATATCAATGTCGATATCCTCGTTGTGATATTGTACAATTGTTTTGCAAGATGTTATCACTGAGGGAAACTGGGTATAGAATACATCCAATCTTCGTGTATTATTTCCTGTAACTTGTGTATGAACCTATAATTTTCTCAAATTTAAAAGTTTAATTAAAGGGGAAAAATCAGCACAATGGGGGCAGTAGTTTTGTTGAATATTTAACAGAAAAACTAATTAATGAAAAAACTATGGTAGATATCTTCAAGTCAGCTTTATATTCAAAAAAGTTCCTTCTTGGAAAGGAAACACTCTTTTTCTTTTTCTTTTTTTTCACTCTTTCATTTTTAAATTTAAATTTTTATCAGAGTCACCAGACTGTGGAGGGGAGGGGCAGTGAGATCTGGAACCTTTTGTTTTCAGCCTCATCTGCTTCCTGCATTCAGAGACAGCTTGTGACTCTCATGTCTGGGTTTTGCAGGGTTTGGCAACCTAACTGGCCTGCTTCTTGCCGGACATCCTCCACCGTCACCCTGCTGTAGAGACTTCATCTCTCCTTTCTCTGGTCTGCTAAGTCAGTTGTCCTGTCTGTTGGGTTGACGTCCCTCCCCTGCTATTATCTCCTCTCCCTTTGCTTGTGGATTTTTTAGGTTTTCTTTAAAATAAAGTTTTTTATTACCATCGTTTCAGCGAGGTTTTGGGTAATGGCAATGATGGATTGGGTAACAGATGTTTTACATTTTCATACTTGGATGGCAGTCCAAACTTTTGGTATTCTAATATAAATATAAATGGTGCTGGCTTCCAGATGATCAAGCATCTGTATTCTTAGGATGTCCGAAGACAACTGTGGCACTGTTGGCTAATTGTTCTCCACTAATTTCTAACCAATGGAATATATAGAATTGATCAATACTAATTCTGCTACTTGGAACATAGTCATGGATCACGTGGGTGAAGGATGTTCCCTAGAGATGGCAGAGCAACAAGGTCGAAGACTTGACACTGTGGCGCTGTCACATCCTTATGCTTGGGAAATGGTGTGGGAGAGGAACTAACTTTCGTATCAACTGTGTGCAAATTTCTCTTACTGCTTTTTATTTGTTTAGTTAGTTTATTGACAGTAAATCAGTGTCTTACATAATAAACAGCGGTATGTTTGTTAAGAAAGTCAAGGATATGATATGACAACAGCCATAAAGAGGAAGGGTGAAAAAGAAAGGAAAAAGAGGAAAGAGAACTCATGAAGAATTGTTTTTTCTTTGAGTGATTCTTTATTTCATTAAAACATCATTCCTTTAAGATTGAGAGTGGGAAAATTTTTTTTTTTTTAAAGATTTTATTTATTTATTTGACACAGAGAGAGAGATTACAAGTAGGCAGAGAGGCAGGCAGAGAGACAGGGAGAGGAGGAAGCAGGCTCCCTGCTGAGCAGAGAGCCCGATGCAGGCCTCGATCCCAGGATGCTGAGATCATGACCTGAGCCGAAAGCAGAGGCTTTAACCCACTGAGCCACCCAGGCGCCCAAGAGTGGGAAAATTTTTGTTCTGCTTTTAGGACCCTTTCAAAAAAGATCTTCTGGTATCATATAACTTTGATTTTTTAAATATGCAAATGTTGAAGAAAAATAGCATTATGTTCTTCTGGGTAGCTGATTAATCTTAGGTTTATTTATTATTGCTAGTGAAAAATGGAATGATTTCTTAACATCCTTACATTTTAGTCAGACATGATATCATGCAAGCTGATTGCATTTTAAAATATAGCTTTCATTTGGTGACTCAACAATTTTCTCATTTATTACTCCAGGGTGTCTAGGTTATTGGGTTGGAAGATGATGTTAGACTAATATGTTTTATTTAACATTGGCTAAAAGAATTCAGAATGTTGATATTATAGCTTTTGTTTTTAAGAAATAAGACTGGATTGCTTTTTAAGCATTAATTTTTATTTCTTCCTTTATTATTTTTTATGGACATATAATCTATATGAAATGCACAGATCTTACATGTTTTGTTCAGTGAATTCTGGCAAAAGAAGACATAGAGCACTTTCATCACCTGAGAACTTTTCTTCATGCTTATTTCCAAGCAATACCCTTCGAACATCCAGAGTTAAATATTGTTCTGATTTCTATTATCACAGGTGAGTTTTGCCTGTTTTGGACTTCATATAAACAGAATCATATAGTGTGTTTTCTTCTGCATCTACATTCTTTTGACCATCATTATTGAGTAAGATTTCCTGAGATTCAATGTTTCTGTGTGTACTAGTGGTTTATTCTTTTTAAAAAATTACTGAGTACAGGGGACCTGGATGGCTCAGTCGGTTAAGCCTCTAGCTCGTGATTTCAGCTCAGGTCATTATCTCGGAGTCCTGAGATGGAGCCCTGCATGGAGCTCCACGTTCAGCTCAGAGTCTGTGTGTACTTTTCCCTCCTCATCTGCCCCCCCTCCACCTGCTTGCACTCTCTCTCTGTTTCTCTCTTTCAAATAAATAAAATATTAAGAAAAAAAGAAAGAAAGAAAGAAAATCTTTAAAAAATAAAATTACTGAGTACTATTTCATTGTATGAAAATATTACATTTTCAATCTATTATCCTGTGGATAGATGCGGTTGGCAGCTGCTGTTGTGCATTCCCAGTGATCCTTACCTCTTGCTAATCATACCCTTGAGGAATCCCTTTCCTTTGAGCATGTGTTGGACCTCATGACATTCTTTTAATGAACAAAATACAGCAAATATGATGGAATGTTGCTTCCAAGCTTTGGATGTAGAAGACTTGACTTCCATCCCTCTCTCTCTCTCTTGTTCTTCTTGCTTGCTTGCTCTAATGAAGCAAGCTGCCATGTTGTGAGCTACGCTATAGAGAGGTCTACATGGCCAGAAACTGAGGGAGACCTCCAGCCAACAGCCAGTGAGGAACTCAGACCATTATTCCAACAGTCTGTGAGGAACTGAGTCTTGCCAACAACCATGGGAGTAAGCTTAGAAATAGATCCTTTCCCAAGCTGAGCCTTGAGATGACTGCAACCCAATCAACAGTTTCACTGAAGCCTCAAGAGAGGAGACTGCTTCTTTTTGCTGAGATTCTTGACCCACAGAAACTATGAGATAATAAATGTTGTTTTAATCCATTAAGGTTTTGGATAACTTTTTTAATGCAGCAATGAGTAATTACTGCAATAGACATTTGGGTTGCTTTTAATTTTTTGGCTATTATAAATAAGACTGCTAGGAACATTTGTAGCCTTTTTTTGAACTTGTTTTATTCAAAAGGTATTTCCTGAAAATAGCATGTAGTTGGGTCTTTCCTCCCCTCCCACCCCCAGTCGGGCAATCTACCTTCCCCCCCCAATCTTTACCTTTTAATTGGAGTGTTCAGGCTATTTGAACTTAATGTAATTATTGATATGGTTGGATTTAAGTATACCATTTCAGGGGCGCCTGGGTGGCTTAGTGGGTTAAGCCTCTGTCTTTGGCTCAGGTCATGATCTCAGGGTCCTGGGATCGAGCCCCGCAGGGAGCCTGCTTCCCCCCGCCCCCTCTGCCTGCCTCTCTGCCTACTTGTGATCTCTCTCTCTGTCAAATAAATAAATAAATAAATAAAATCTTTTTAAAAAAAGTTTACCATTTCATTATCTGTTTTCATTTATTCCACTTGTTCTTCTATGTTTCTTTTTTCTTGCCTTCTTTTGGGCAATCACTATTTAATATCAATCACTATTTAATATTTCATTCTATTTCATCTATTAACATTTTTAGCTATATCTCTTTAGTTTTATTTTTTAGCAGTTGCTCTAAAGATGATAATATCAATCTTTAATTTATCACTAACTTCAAATAATATTATGCTATCTGACAAACAATGTAAGACTTTAAAACTGTGTACTGTGTACTTCTTTTTTTTTTTAAAGATTTTATTTATTTATTTAACAGAGAGAGACACAGTGAGAGAGGAAACACGAGCAAGGGGAGTAGGAGAGGGAGAAGCAGGCTCCTTGCTAAGCAGGGAGCCCGATGTGGGGCTCCATCCCAGGACCCTGGAATCATGACCTGAGCTGAAGGCAGATGCTTAACGACTGAGCTACCCAGGTGCCCTACAACTGTGTACTTCCATTTACTACCCCTGTCTTTTATGCTGTTGTTGTCATATGTTATTTCTACAATATACTGCTATCCTTTTTTGTTTTAAATATATTTAAATACACAACGTATGTTTAAAGCAAGAAGAATAGTAATGTATCATGGGATACAGATCAATATAGCAAGTATGATAGCAATATATATAATTTAAAATGACATCTCATATTCACCTAAGTATTTACAGGTTTTGGTGCTCTGTATTCTATCCTGGAGATCCAGAATTTCATCTAATAACACTTTCCTCAGCTTTTACCTTGAAGAATTTCTCTTAGCATTTCTTATAGTGCAGATCTGTTGCAGAGAAATTCTCTTCATCTTTGTCTGCCTGGAGATGTCTTTATTTTGACTTCATTTTTGAAGGTTGCTTTTTGTATATTTTGAATTCTGGGTTGAGAGTCTTCCTTCTCCTAGCATTTTAAAGATGTCATTCCCTTGCCTTCTAGTCTTTATTGGTTTAGTTTTTTTAAGATGTTATTTATTTATTTATTCACTTATTTATTTATTAGAGAGAGAAGGAGGAGATTGCAAGCAGGGGAGGAGCAAAGGGAGAGAGCTCTATCTCATGTCCCTGAGATCATGACCTGAGCTGAAACCAAGAGTCAAACACTTAACCGATTGAGTCACCCAGGTGCCCCTGACCTTTATTGTTTTTGATAAGAAATTGGTCATCATTCACATTTTTGTTTCCCCATATATATGTCTTTTTTATAGTTTGTTTTTAAGATTTTATTATTTTTGGATTTTAGCAATTGGACTATGATCTTAGGTGTGTTTTCTATGCGTTTATCCTGTTGAATTTTACTGAGCTTCTTGGATCTGTGGGTTTGTTTTTTTTAAGATTTTATTTATTTATTTGAGAGAGAGAGAACAAGCAAGAGAGAGCACAAGCAAGATGAAGAGCAGAGGGAGAAGCAGACTCCCCACTGGGAGTCCAACGTGGGACTCCATCCTGGGGTTCTGGGATCATGACCTCAGCTGAAAGCAGATGGTTAACTGACTGAGCCAACCAGGTACCCAGGATCTGTGGGGGGGTTTTTTGTTTTGTTTTGTTTTGTTGTTTGTTTTTTTAAGATTTTATTTATTTATTTGACAGAGAGAGAGAGAGACAGCAAGAGAGGGAACACAAGCAGGAGGAGTGGGAGAGGGAGAAGCAGGCTTCCCACCAAGCAGGGATCCCGATGCGGGGCTTGATCCCAGGACCCTGAGCCGAAGGTAGACGCTTAACGACTGAGCCACCCAGGCACCCCCCCTTTTTAAAATTTAATTTTAGGGGCGCCAGGCTCTGTCAGTTAAGTGTCTGCCTTCAGCACAGGTCATGATCCCAGGGTCCTGGGATCAAGCCCCACATGGTGTCAGGCTCCCTGCTCAGTGGGGAGCTTGCCTCTCCCTCTGCCAGCCACTCCCCTCCTTGTTGCTCTCTCTGTCTCTCTGTCAAATAAATAAATCAAATTTTTAAAAAAATTTAACTTTACAGAAGCATCTGAGTGGTTCAGTTGGCTGAGCATCTGACTCTTGATTTTAGCTCAGGTCTTGGTCTCAAGGTTGTGAGCTCAAGCCTTATGTTGGGCTCTACACTGGGCATGGAGCCCACTTTAAAAAAAATTGAAAAAAATAAAAAAAAAATTAAAGGTCTTTTTTTAAAGGATTTTAAATAAATTTGAGCTTATTCATGACAACAGTTATTTCCAGTCTCCTGAGGGCAAATAGTCTAGATGTGTGTCAGGTGTATCATTGGTTCCCTATGTAGACAGGACTTGGTGCCTAAATGAAAACAAGATATCTATGGAATAACTTCGGCATTCACAGGTCAGAAAACAGTTCTGAATAAGGCTGGCAGCTGGGTTTCTTCTTTGCTCCAGGTTTTATGGAGGTACTCTTCTTATACTTTAATGTAATACCAGAGCCAAGAATGCTGGCAGAAAGCACAAAGAAAGAAATGCCAAGGAGTGCAAAGCCTGCAGAAAGCAATCTTTCCAACCAAGTGAGAGCTTTGTGTCCATGGCCAATCACTGTCAATGTAATTAGATTGCTGGTTTATTATAAATGGGTATAACTCAGAAATAGCTGGATGGAATAGCTGCAGAGGGCAAATATATAGAAAGGTGTGTGGAGCTTCCTCCATTCCTTCTCCAGGTGAGGTGCTCTCCCTGCACTTCTGTGTATTCACCAAACTGGAAACTTCTTTGTAAAATTCTTGACCACTAACTCCCCACGTACTTGTTTCTTTCTCTCCCTTCCTTATGGGGATCCAGTGACTTTTATGTTACACTATTTGTTGTCCTACGGCTCTTGGATCCATTTTTTAAACTCTTTTTCTCTGTGTTTTCACCTGTGGTCAAGTATATCCTTGCCTCTGCTATGTCCAGATGGCTGTTGGACCCATCAATTGATATTTCATATTTGATATGAATATTGATATTTCATATTTTTAAAATTTCAAGCATTTCCAGTAAGTTCTTTTTTTAAATAGATATTATCTCTCTGAAGAAATTCTCCATCTATTCACATATATTATCTAATTTTCCCACTAAATTATTTAATATATTTAACATAATTACTTTAAAGTTCCAGCCTTTGGTGTGTAATTTCATCTTTGGGCTTGCTCTGTTGACTGTATCCCGTCTTGACTTTGGGTCACATTTTCTTGCTTCTTTATCTGTTTTGTAATTTTTTATCATACACCAAGCATTTTGTGCAAAAGAATAGTAAAGATTAAGTAAATAATATGGGGGCACCTGGGTGGCTCAGTGGGTTAAAGCCTCTGCTTTCGGCTCAGGTCATGATCTCAGGGTCCTGGAATCGAGCCCGGTGTCAGGCTCTCTGCTGAGCAGGGAGCCTGCTTCTTCCTCTCTCTCTCTCTGCCTGCCTCTCTGCCTACTTGTAATCTCCCTCTCTCTGTCAAATAAATAAATAAAATCTTAAAAAAAAAAGACTAAAGTAAATAATATTGCTTCCTCTGTCATGCTGCTTGTCTGGTGAGTGGAGTCAATTTAATCTGTGGATTTCACCTCTCCCCTCTGCTCTGCTAGTAATGAAAGCAGCTGAGGGTCTCATCTTCTAGGATGGCCTTATCACTTTCTGAAATTTAGTTAACTTAGGGTTTTTGTTGGGGGGGGGTTGTCCTTGATTCTCTGATTTTTTTAATTTGGGTATGTTTGACATATAGAATTATATTGGTTTCAGGTGTTCTAATATATTTTTTTAAGATTTTATTTATTTATTTGACAGAGAGAGATTACAAATAGGCAGAGAGAGAGGAGGAAGCAGGCTCCCCGCTGAGCAGAGAGCCCGATGCGGGCCTCTATCCCAGGACCCTGAGATCATGACCTGAGCCGAAGGCNTATTTTTTTTTTTTTTTTTTTTTTTATTTTTATTTTTTTTTATTTTTAAAGATTTTATTTATTTATTTGACACAGAGAGAGAGATCACAAGTAGGCAGAGAGGCAGGCAGAGAGACAGGGAGAGGAGGAAGCAGGCTCCCTGCTGAGCAGAGAGCCCGATGCGGGCCTCGATCCCAGGACGCTGAGATCATGACCTGAGCCGAAAGCAGAGGCTTTAACCCACTGAGCCACCCAGGCGCCCTCTAATATGTTTTTTAAGGCTATGACTTTCTGGCTAATATCTGGTTCTCACCAGTAGATTTGGAGCTAGTTTCTCTTAAGACTTTCTAAATTTTGACTTGAAATGGAATTCCTCTTTTTTTCTTAATATATTTAATTGTGCACATGATAGGCAAATGTGGACTTATGTAGTTCAAAAGTCAGTTTCTCTCTCCCTTTAGATGGTCAGGAAAAATTGCAAAGGATGTTAAACTGGACAACACCTTCCTGGTGGCATTGTCAATGGAATATTAGGTATTGTCTAGTATATCCTCTGAGTTAATCTGACTGTAGAACTATCTTTGCTTTTTATTGTCTTTGAGCTATTTCACAACTTTGTAAATTAAATAATTTACAGTAATGCAAATTATTCTTGTCAATAGAGATGTAAATTAGTTTTGTCCAATGGAGATACAATTGGTTATTGTCCTGTAGATATTGGTCAGTTTTGTGTTTGTGAGTTACTTTATTTCCGCATTCCTAATTGCCTATATCTGTGTCTGCACTTTGGATTAGCCTTTGAATTGTTGTTAGCTGCCCCCCTTTTTTTAAATTTCACTGGATTCCTGATTAATTAATAAGTTAAATAAAAATCTTTGCTATCTGTTCATTTTATGTATATTTGAGAGTTGTGATTGTATCCATTATAAAAATTCTTTTTTTTAACCTGGGTCACATTCCTCTAGGATGTTGTTAGTCTGGAAACTTGTGCTCTGTCTTCTTTTTCAAGTTGCTCATGGACCACATTCTTTGCTGTAATTTCTGGGCTTCTTGGACACAGGCTTTCAATAGTATGTTATTCCTTTCTTTCTTTTTTTTTTTTTAAAGATTTTATTTATTTATTTGACACAGCGAGAGAGAGAGAGATTACAAGTAGGCAGAGTGGCAGGCAGAGAGAGAGGAGGAGGCAGGCTCCCTGCTGAGGATGGAGCCTGATGCGGGCCTCGATCCCAGGACCCTGGGATCATGACCTGAGCCGAAGGCAGAGGCTTAACCCACTGAGCCACCCAGGCGCCCAGTATGTTATTCCTTTCACTTGAGAATCAGGTGCGTGTGTATTAACCCTCACTTCCATACACCACTCTTTTCCTTTATTCTCTAACACTACTACTTACGGTTATAAAAGGTTTTTAGACTTTATTGAAGGATATGGTAGGTAGCCAACAGCTGTCATTTGTGACTAATCAGGATTTTTTTTTAAAGATTTTATTTATTTATTTGACAGAGATTACAAGTAGGCAGAGAGGCAGGCAGAGAGAGAGGAGGAAGCAGGCTCCCTGCTGAGGATGGAGCCCAATGCGGGCCTCGATCCCAGGACCCTGAGATCATGACCTGAGCCGAAGGCAGAGGCTTTAACCCACTGAGCCACCCAGGCGCCCTAATCAGGATTTTTTTAATCCCTTCCTCATATTTTGATAGTTACCCACAGTAGAAATCTTTCCATTTTAGTGGAGAATTCGGAAATGTAATTTCCAGCTTCCTTGCTGCTCGGTGCAGATATGTGATCTATATAATGCCAGTCAGATGCATCCCATGAGACAGGCACACAAGTGAGCTACTTGGTAAAAGAGGCAGGACACAAAGCATCCATTTTACTGCCACAAAGCTGAGGAGAAGCAGTGTTGTTTGGGGACTGGCTGCTGTGACCAACTTCTCAATCATGACAGGTGTTGCAATGGTCTCTTTTAATAGGTCGGAAGGGGTGCAAGAGATCATTATAATAATGGCCTTCAATGAATCACGCCCCTGTGCTTCTGTCCCTATGTCATGTGACCTTGCACTCACTTCATCAAGAAATGAGTCTTTTTCTCTACCCTCTGGAACCAGGGTTGACCTTGACCATCATACTGTGAAGGCACCCAGTTTAACCTACTGAGGAATGTGGGACTTTTTGGAGGAGAACAGTGCTTTCTAGCCAACAGTCAGCACTGTGGACGCAGAAATGTAGTGAGAGTGACTCTTAACTATGGAGAGCAAATTGCTCAGGAAAGGTCTCTCTGAGGAGGTGATATTTAAGCTTTGATCAGAAGGATGTGAAGGAACCAGCCTTGTAAAGATCAGTGGCCAAGTGTGCCAGACAGATGAGAAGACTGGAATAAAAATTATGGGGTGAGAATGAACTTGGTCTGTTCTTCAGGAACAGAAAGGAAACCAAGAAGATGGAGCTAATGAGAAGGAAACGCAGGGCATGGCCAGTACTGGGTGGTTCTTTAAGGCATCTCAGGTGTATGGCCTTTAGTCTGTGTGCAGTGGGAAGCTGTTGGTTTTTAAGCAGGAGATATCATGATCAAACTAGGTTTTTAAAAGATCTCTTTGTAGTTTACTCAAAAAATAACTGGTAGTGGGTTAAGAGGGGCAACAGGGAGTCATGTAAGGAGGCTACCACAGTTGTCCAGGGAGAGGAGATGGGATGGTGGCATGGATAGTGGTGGTGGCAATGGAGAAGAAGCAGTGTACTGATTTGGGAATATTTTGGAGATCTTCTCTTGAATTTGATAAGCAGAAGGAAGAGATAGGCGCTTTAAAGGATAACTGAAAGAGTCCAAGTCCTTTATTCACCTTTGTTATTGGCTAAGCCTTGGTCAAGAAAGAAAAGTGTGTAGAAACAGATTCGAAGGTATTGTTTATAGCTGTGGAGTAGAATGTGAAGGTGGAGAATGCTGTGTGGTTGGACGGAGGTTGTCCATGGAAACACTGAGTATTTCCTTGAGGAAGGGAGTGCCCTGTTTACTAATACTTAATATGTCCATGGCAGATACTAAAACTGACCAGGAGAAGGTATATAGAATCTACCCATGCCAGCAATACCAGAAGTTGAAGATACCAGCACAAAAAGAACTTCTGGGCTTTATTTTAGGTGCATCAGTGACTGAGATGTGGAGACACAATGGGACATGACTAATGAAAGTATTTTCGAAAACACTCTCTAAGAGAAGCATCAAGTTGTCTACCAGAGCACTTTTCTAGCCAAATAGGAAAAGCACGAGTGCTTTAAGGGCAAGGATCATGTCTTAGTCATCTTTGAATTCCTACTTAAGCTTTAGCACTGTACCTGACATACAGTAATCCCTAAGGTTCAACATATATTGAATGAATAGCTTAAGCAGAGATTAAAATAGCCATAGTTTGGATAGTACCCAGCCCTTTGTGCTCTGTATCTTCAACATCAGATTTGTGTTTTATGATTTGGCTTTGATCCTGTAAATAAATCTCTCTTTCCTTGGAAACATGAAGTCATGGTCAATTTCTTCACTCCATTTGCTTGATTAAGCCCAATTCTCAAAAGTATATTTCAAAATGAATTCATGTTTTTTGTTATGTTGCAAATTTTGTATCATTTGATAATTTATCTCCATCTCAATTCTGTTTGCATATGTAAATAAATATACTTTATAAATACTTTTTTCATTTATTGAAGAAATCATAAACCTTAATTGAATACAAATGAGAAAATGCAAATAAACAAAGGTAGAAAATAAAGAGATGACTTCACTTGCAAAGGAACTTTATATATTTATGTAGAAGCTTTTCTTCCTGTACACACACACGCACACACACACACACACAGGGACCAAAATGGGATCACTCCAGACTTAATTTTCTGCAGTTGGATTTAAATACTATTTTAAAATATGATTAATAAATGAAAAAAAACTTTAACTTTTATTTTAAATGGTGGTCTGCTTCTTTTTCCTTTTTCCTTTTTTCCCTGAGAGTAGCTTATTTATCTATCTATCTATTTATTTATTTATTTATTGTAAAAGTACTCTATAGTTTTCCAACTGGAAAGCATGAGTAAAAAATCAACTAAATAAGATGTCAGCCCAATGTATGGAGCAACTATGTAGAGAGGACTCAAGCATCTGGCAAGCAGTTGAACTAGATGACCTCCGAATTCTCCAGCTCTGAGATTCTGTGGCTGACAGCAGGTGGCAGGAATTTGTAGGTGGAAGGGACTGATGGGACTAATGTAACAGAATTGTGGGAAATTAGATTGGAAAGTCAGACTCAGCCTGGTTGCATCTATATCTTGGAGCCAAGACTGGGTGTGTAGGTGTGTGTTGAGAGAAACTCGTGGGAATGTATCTGCATAAAAAAGTGTCAGGCCAGAAACCTTCTTCCTTCTCGTCTTCATTCTTCCTCTTCTCTCTTTCCTCTTCCTCATTTCTTTACTTTTACACAAAATGATCAACTTCTCTCATCTTTCTGAGTCTCCTCTTTCTTGGATTTCCATATGAAATGACTGGAACTCGCTTCCCAAATAATGAGGGGAAGTTCAATGTGAGATACACAAATCTGTCTTCCCTTTTCCCATCAATCTGAAAACAGTAACTCTTCGTAAAAACAGTCACTGATTTTACCTACGTCATTCACAATGTCATACAAAGACTCACATGCAAATAGGACTAAAATATTTAATTGTGGTAAAATACACATAAGTAGAATTTACTATTAACCATTTCTATGTGTACAGTTTACACTTTACAGTTTAGTGGTATTAAGAATATTCTCATTGCTGTGCAACCATCATCACCAACCAGCCTGAGAACTCATGTCATTTTCTCAAGCTAAACTCTGTACCACCCATCAAACAATAACTCCATTCTCCCCACCTCCCACCCCTGGCAAACATGATTTTGCTTTCTGTCTCTAAGAATTGGATGACACTAGGTACTTCACATAAGTCTAATCATCAATATTTATTCATTTCTGACTAGCTTCTTTCTTTCTTTTTTTTTTTAAAGATTTTAAGTAATCTCTTTACCCAATGTGGGGCTCAAAACCATAACCCCAAGATCATGAATCGTATGCTCTACTGACTGAGCCAGGAAAGTACTCCTTGACCAGCTTATTTCATTTAGCATAATGTTCTCAAGGCTTATCCATGTTATAGCCTATGTCAGTATTTACTTCCTTTTTAGAGTTAAATAATATTCCATTTGTGCTTATTCATTCATCTCACTAAAGGTTTTAAATGATAATCCTGTAATCTATAGGACTCCTTCATCCTGCTTTTGGAGCCTGGAAAAGTTACCACCATTCCACTTGAAAGTTTCCCAACACTTCCTGATTTTATCTGATAGCCTAGAATTCTTTTTTTTTTTTTTCCTCAGATGTTGCTGCTGCTGTAAGGAAGTTGTAAGGAAGTAAGGCATTTTAGGGCCAGAGATGTGGTGTAAATAGGAAAAAGAGTGAGGTCAGGCCCATAACCTGGTTCATATTACCTTGTTCCATGAATATTCTCAGGTCACTCCTCTGTGGAAGGTATCACCTTAGTCACTCTGGTGATCACTTTTCCCACAACGGCCAGATACCTACTTGGTGGAGAGAGTGGACGTACATGCTACAACAGTAGGCTTAATACTACTGAGGCTCTGTGCCACACAGTCGAGTAGATGTTGAAGAGAAGTTGTGCATTTTACCTACGCACAGGTATTGCCATAAATCAAGAAACAGCAGAAGATGGTCAAGTAACTCTTTGGTCACCCCCTTCTCTCCCCCCCAACCTGCTTCTGATAGTTTGGTTTTGCAAGCATGTCATCATTTAGCTTCAGAAGAGGACCAGGGAAATTGCTTCTTCTGATGCTCTTTCCCCACACCCCATGAATTCCCCTGAATTTCAAGTTACCATCATGGTATTTTCAGTAAGGATCTATCCATATGTTGGGCAGGGCACTGCACCACACAGAGTGACGCAGTGAGAATTAATTTTCTCCTTTCAGACACTTCCACATGTTATCATAGTTGTCAAAGCGGATGAAAAATTGGGCTGCTGGTGAGTCACAGTGTCCACCCTCTCCTTCATGAGTCCAGAGAACTGATGTCATTTCTCCAATGATTTTTTGGAAAACAGTGACTTTTTGGTGTTTCCCAGTAATCTTACTTTGGTTTGTGGCCATAAAAGCATAAGTTGGCTCTAATTTTAATCAGCATTTATGGAACTATTTTTTTCCTTATTATTTTCTTCCAGGGTCCTCCTCTCTATCCATATCTCATGTCTTTAGTAGTAGTGTGCGCCAAGATGTTTCAGACACTAGAAACCAAACCAAAGATTGATAGTACGTAAAAGATTTTATACTTTTTCGCAGAAATGAAAGACATCAGTATGAAATATGAGAAAGTGTAATTTCTCTAGATTTTCATGTCTCTACCATAGCCAGGAGCTTCTCTTGTAAATAAGTAGTTTTTTTTTAATTCCAGAGAGAAGTTTATTACAAGGAAGCTAGTTTAACTACCTTGGGGAATTGATGGAAGTCCATCTCTTTGAGTCATGGTGCGTAACTCAGTGGGAGTCGATTCCACACAGGGTTTCAGTGACAATGATCTCACTATTTTATGCCTCATGTCTACACTTTAATTTATGTACCGAGGTTGCTTTCCCTGATGAACAAAGTCCTGTCTAAGACACAATTGATCTTGCATTTTCGTATTTCCCCTTTCCCTTCCAGTTAGACATGAATCACACTCTTCACACTTTGACGGGTGGTACTTGTTAATTAGTTCAACCAGTCAAAGATGCTGTCACTTGAGATTGTTACAGCACTTGTTACGTGACCTCTACAAGCATAACCAGTTATAAGTGCATGTTAGCTGAAACCCTCAGGCAATAGTGTAACATTTCTGGAGGAGACTGGCCCACTACAGCAAGCATGTGGGTCCTGTTGTTCTTCTGCCTTCCAGGTAGAGGTAAGGAAATAAACCCTTAGATACCATGAGACCGGGGTGGAAAAAGGATGAGCTCTCCTGAAGTCTCTTCCTTACTGAAATACCAAGATAACATCTACGTTAAGTCTTTAGTAGTTGGCTGTGGGGCTTTGGTGTGGTCTAAGCCATTTGTCCTATGCCAAGATGCTTATTAAAAATGTTTGGATCCTCCATGAAGCCCTGCTGTACTCAAGTTTACCTGGAGATTTGGGTAGGAATGGGGTTGATGGTCTTCATAATTTATAAAGTTGAGAGTACTGACAAAAGAAGTAAAGATTTGAAAACTTTTGAGTCCTGGCCTGCTCATGGTCATCATGAATAGCTTTACTTGGAGTGCCGATCAGATGAAATGTCAGTCTGGCTATACTTTTAAGCAAGCTCTGCTAAGTGGGAACTTGAAACATTGCTGTCCATTTGTGTGTACAAGTCCTTCATGAAATGACTAAGTGTACCTGTAAGATGCATACACCACACACACACACACACACACACACACACACACACACACAGAGTTAATTCCTTAGGTTAGTGTTCTAGTTTCATTTAAAATTTCATTTAAACATGCTCCTTAAGCTAGGTTCCATGGACTCCCAGGAATCTATGAATGGCTTAGGGGATAAGTCAGATACCTGAATTTATTTTTTTTTTTTTATTTTTTTTTTTTATTTTTTTTTTTTTAAGATTTTATTTATTCATTTGACATACAGAGAGAGATTACAAGTAGGCAGAGAGGCAGGCAGAGAGAGAGGAGGAACCAGGCTCCCTGCTGAGCAGAGAGCCGGATGTGGGCCTCGATCCCAGGACCCTGGGATCATGACCTGAGCCGAAGGCAGCGGCTTTAACCCACTGAGCCACCCAGGCGCCCAGATACCTGAATTTAAATGCACAATTTTGTGAGGCTATAGATGTTTCTGGGAAGAGAGTCCCTAGTCTCAGAGTCTCAAAGATGTCTGTCTCTCCCTCACCCTCTAAATGGTTTGAAATGTCTGAGTTATGAGGTATATAGCTCAGTTCTCTTGTTCTCAATTATTCTCAATTACTCTGTCAACCAATTTTCATTAATAAATAAATATAGGATAAGTGACTGTTTAAGAGAGGCACTGTATTTGACATTTAGGGAGAGACAAAGATATAGTACAACTCTTGATTTCCAACATTTTGGGGCAAATTGCATGATAGTCCCTAAACATCAATTAACAATGCAAGGCTGTAAATGTGCCTAGTAAGTGGAATGGGCAAAACATGCTAAAATAATTTAATGGGGAGGCATCATGTCTCTTGGTTTGTTGGACAGGAGCTTAAGTTGAGCCTGGAGATGAATGAGCAAAGCCTGACTCTGGTGTTCAGCTAGTATACTCTGGGTGTTCAGATATTAAATAATGAAATATTTTTTTGTGTGTGCCAGTTGATTGCCATCTTCCTCCACGCCCACCCCAGTGTCTCTGCTGCCCTGGCCATGCCTGTCCCTCCATCAGTAATTCTTAACACTTTCCCCTCTCCTCTCACCTTCCTAGGATTCAACAACTATAGGCTAATGCCTGGCTCAGAAAGAATTCTCTAGGATACTGTTCTAGCCCTTTGGCTAGAGCCATTCTGATGGCCCAATGTCCATACTGATCAGTTCTTAGTATTTTGGGTATTGCCACTGCATTTAAATTCTAAAATATGTTTGTTGGAAGTTCATTTGTATGACTGTGTGACTGAAATAATAAGAAGGAGCGGGAAAACGTCTCAGGAAGGGGAAATGGTGAGAGGGAGAAGAAGCCCAGTTTGTTGATAAGACCATTCTGGAGTTGGATGGCTGAGTGATTAGTTGGAGACAGAGAAGGGGAGTAATAAATACTAAAGTTAAAAAGAAAACTATAGCCAGCTTGTTGCACAAACAGTTTGGGGTGGGGAGCATGGAAGGGAGGATAGGTCTTGCACTCTGGAGCTTGGGCTATATATGTTAGATGTCATCTGCGAGGGCTAAGGTGTGGAATGACGTGATGAAAGTAACACTTTTAGGAGAATAATCTGGCAGGGGTGTTCAGGATGAAAGGACAAAGGGAATCATTAGCAGGGTAAATTCCAGATATAAATTAGCCATCATGAAAAGTCTTGGGGAAACCGAACAATCCACTATGAATTTTAATGCAAGAATGTGTGGAGGAAAAGAGACACTGGCTATGGCACATGAATGAAGAACATTTAAAATGTAGTCTTAAGAAAGCTGGACCAGGGCGCCTAGGTGGCTCAGTCGTTAAGCGTCTCCCTTTGGCTCAGGTCCTGGTCCCAGGGTCCTGTGATCGAGCCCCACATCCCTCTCCTTGCTCAGCGGGAAGCCTGTTTCTCTTTTTCCCTCTCCCACTCCCCCTGCTTGTGTTCCCTCTCTAGCTGTATTTCTCTCTGTCAAATAAATAAATAAAATCTTTAAAAAAAAATAAAAAGAAAGCTGGGCCATCTATCTCATCACATCTCATCATCCTTTGTGGAGGGCAGATCAGGATGGTGGTGGCCACAGAAGGGAGCTTGGTGAAGAGCAGGGAAGATTGCATTGTTGCTTGGGGTACCTTAACGGTAGAAGGATGGAGACTACATCACAAAAATGCCACTCAGCAATTACGTCTTTCCTATGTAAAGTTCATAAGATAATATGACAAAAACAGTTGAGATGGAGAGAGAATGAGTGGATCTTAGGCTTATTATTTGATTGACTTGTTCGTACTTGTTCTATCCAATTCTGGACCAGCAATGAAGCAAGTCTTAAATCCCTCTCTAGCACACATTGTGCAATCCTAGTGAACACCAGCAGGCCTTGTACGGTATACATCCTGTATGGTTATATGCAATTGCCTTCATGACTCCATGAGATCTTAAATTTTATTTAACTTGTCTAGCTATTGTTTCCTATCCTACAATCACCCCTGAAAATCAGTCCTTCTAAGTGAAGCTTAAGACCAGAAGATAATATTGATAATATGATTTTACTTTGCATTGACTGTTCAAAAAGCATTTTTATGTATATTAGTTCATTTAATCCTGACAGAACACCCTATAATTGTTAGGTAAACATTATTAGCTTCATTTTGCATTTGAGGAAACTGAGATGCTGAGTTTCAGAAAGTTAAAGAGGAATTGTGGTCAGAACTCACATTTTTTGAACAACGATTACATGCCAGACCCAATGCATATGCCCAGGTTCACAGAGCTAGTAAGGGTCAGAGCAGAGACGCAGCCTGGTTCTCCTGGTGGTTGTAAGGTGCTGACAAGCAATCTACCAGCCATTGTTCCTCCACCTGAGAAAACTTTGCTTTGAGTATTGGCACCAAAACTAGACTTCTTATTCTTCAAATGGTTGAAAAACAGCTGAGGTCAGCCTCCCAAAAGGCATTAATGTTTCCATTCCAATTCATAAGCAATAAGGGACCAACCAAGCAATAAGATCCAAAGGACACTTTTTTTTGTTTTATTTTTATTGGGGATGAAGCTTGTTTTTATTTGTAATTTTTCTGGAGGAGTTTAAGGGCTGAAGGGATGAATTACTTCTGGTTTTATGTTCCAACATCATCAAAATGCCCCAGTAGATATTATGTTGTTAGAATGGATGCTGTGTGTGAGAGCATTCTATCTTGGACAAAATATTTAGAATAAATTAAAATGAATAATTAATGAATGGGAAAGAATGTTTCTTTCAAGTTTCCCAGATACACTAGTTTTATTCTTACCTCCCACTCTGCTGGCTTCTCCTTACTTCCTCTTTCCATTTTTTGCATCATCTTGACCTGTTCACCCTCATGGTTTATTCCTTCCTTTCCATTTTAGAATAGCTGTGGTGGCAGCCTAACTGCCAATAAGGAGCAATTGTTCTCTCAAGGAGGTGGCATGGAAGATAGGAACAGCTGTTGCTCTTTCTACCATGAGCCCCTGGAAATGCCTTGCCTTCCGTCCATGGATCCACCCACCAGGCTGGCAAAGGAAAAGGGCCCTATGTCACTGGCTAAGCCAGGACAAGGAAAGCCCCACAGTAGATGGTACCCTTCCACTGGAATGACCATTTCTTGTCACTCTCTGCTTGTTTAGTGAACTGGTTAGTCTACAGCCTCGCTACTCAGAGTATAGTCCAAGAACCAGCATCATCAGTCTCACCTAGCAATGTCTGAAATACAGAACTTTTACCCTAAACCTGTGGAATCAGGTTCTGCATGTTGACAAGATCCTCAGATCCATATGGACATTAAAGTTTGAGAAGTACTAGTCTACAGGATGTCCTTTTGCCCGCAACCATGTTTTCTCTTTCTTATAACTTTGGTACACGCTGCAAGGAAAATCTACAAATATCATACACTATACTGAGATGTATCTTAGTGGAACTTACATTCTTACATCTAACTAGGTTCACTAATACCAAGAAAACAAACTTAACTTAGAACAAGAAGTTGAATTATTTTGCCCGATGTGTTATTTATATGCTGATTCCATCAGTGGCCTTCCTTGTTGCAATGATTTGACACCTCTTGTGGGTTACTATTTAAACAAAGAAACAATCAGAAACAGCTTACTTAAGCACCAACCCAAGTCTTGCTTTTTGGCAATTTCTACAACTCCTCATATAGCCATCTGGCAAAAACAAACTAGAAATTCCCAAATCAAAAAACAAAGATGTAAGCAGAATAAATTTCTTCTAACTTTTTTAAAGTTGTTTTCATTATGTTTATGCATGTTCTCTTAACGGCTGGCCTCCCTGAGAGGCTACATTAATTTATTTGGAAGCTTTGCCTGATTCTTTCTCATTTGGGAATTTTGGTGATAACACAATCAGAATTTAATATTTTGATTTTCCCAACATTCTGAGGCTACGTTCTTTTGAAACATCCAACATTCTAAGGCTGTGTTCTTTTTAAACACCCTGAGACTCTCACGATTCTTTGAGTTTTTTCTCTCCTGTGATTTTTAAGTTCAAGCCTAACAGTTTTTTGATTAATCCTTCCATCGGTTCAGCCTAAGAGAGTTCTGTCAGAAGCAGTATTCAGTTTGCAATTAGATAAGCAATATTCTCATATTTCTTTAATTTCCTTAATATACGATTGAGGTTTACTGCTTGCTGTCTTCCAGTCTTGGATATTAAGAATTGATGTTTATTTTTGAGTCTCTAGTTCATGAGCAAAACACTTACTTATTCCCCGTTCCAGCACTGTCAAAGATAGTAGGTTCATTTTCTAAATACTTTAACAAAACAGAATTTTCTAACTGATCAATTATGTTTACATGATAAATGAGTGGCCCAGGGAAGAGTCAAGAAGGTAATGTCCTTTATTCTTTATTATTATTATTATTATTTTCCTTGGATTAACTTTTATTCTTTAAACTTTTTTTATTTAACTTTTATTTTTTTAAATTTTAAAAGATTTTATTTATTTATTTGACACAGAGAGAGAGAGAGAGAGAGAGAACACAAGCAGGGGGAGCCAGAGAGAGGGAAGCAGGCTCCCTGCTGAGCAGGGAACTGAATCTGGGGCTCCACCCCAGGACCCTGGGATCATGATCTGAGCTGTAGGCAGACAGATGTTTAATGGACTAAGCCACCCAGGCACTGCTTAACTTTTTTTTTTTAATGTTTGATCTATCTCACAATGTTTAATTCAGTTATACAAACTTATTCATACACACTAATATGAAAACTCAGATAAAGGGGTTATAACATTGGGCCCAGAGTATTTGACTTCTCTTGCATCTAACCACTAGTTAGAAATAAGTAGCTGTAAAGCGTGTACTAGGTACAGTTATTGGACTAGTAACTGTAGGTGATGCAAAAAAAAAATCTTTGTCTTAAAAGTAGTTCTATAGGTGGGAAGACAAAGGAGAAGAAATGTGTAAGAAAAAAATGGAAAAGAAAATCTCTTCAGTGTATAAAATGGTAAGAGCCACTATTTACTGAGCTGACTGTGGGTAAGGCACTGTGCTTAGCCCTTGACATGTGCCATGTATCTCATTCACAACAGCTCCATTTTACAGAGGAGGAAACCAAAGGGGGGGATCCCCTTGAGTAAACCCACAAGGAATGGGATACTTATTTTGCTTTACTTTTTAAAAAATCAGCTGCTTACTATTTTATTTTCCAGTTTTATTGAGTTAAAATTGGCATATAACACTGTGTAAGTTTTAGATGTACATCTTATTGATTTGATCTCCTTATGTATTGCAAAATGATTACTACCACAGTGTTTTCCTCAACACCTTCATCACATCACATAATGTCCATTTCTTTTCGGTGGTGAGAACATTTAAGATCTGCTTCCTTAGCAACATTCCTTTAGTTTTATATATTTCAGTGGCCAACCTTTTGAATCCCTCAGGATCTTGCACAATGCTGGGAGTGTTGTAAGTATTCTAACTTCCCCAAGGAGGAACTGCAAACCAGGTCACCAGAATCTTGACAACAGCAAAATAAGCTTGAAGTGCAAGACCTTTCTAAAAGGCAGGGCATAATATAATGGGTTTCAGGTAGTTACCTCGTAGATACCCACAAAGGTCTTGGTGCCTCCTTAAATTGTTTCATGCCTCTGAGGGTTTGGTATCAGTTTGCCTCCTTTAACTTTAAGAGTCAACTCAGTCTCCATCTCTTCTATAGAAGAAACTGACCTCCTGAGATAATGGAGGATTTGTGTTTTGCTAGCTCCTGTCTATCACCTCTTCATAGCACACATTATACTGCACTACATAAGTGGTGTGTGTGTGTGTGTGTGAGTGTGTGTGTGTGTGTATGTGCTTGTGTGAATTTATAGAAAAGTCTGGGAGGAGTTCTTTGCCATCTAGTGGGAGAGATAAATATGGAAGGTAATAATAAACAGCTCATATCATTCAGTGCAGATTTACATAAGATGTCCAAGGCATTTCATGTGTGACATAATATTCACTGAGTGTGTTAGAGACATTCAATAATGTTTATATTAGGAGATGGTATAATTTAGTGTAGGGAAGGAAAAAGTTTTCCTGTATGTCCTGTATGTCCCTGGCTGGTTCTGAAAATTAAACTGACAAAGAGATTAGCAGGAGTGGCACCTGGATGGCTCAGTGGGTTAAAGCCTCTCCCTTTGGCTCAGGTCATGATCTCAGGGTCCTGGGATCAAGCCCCGCATTGAGCCCCACATGGGGCTCCCTGCTCAGCGGGAGCCTGCTTCTTCCTCTCTCTCTACCTGCCTCTCTGCCTACTTGTAATCTCTATCTCTCTGTCAAATAAATAAATAAAATCTTTAAAAAAAGAGAGATCAGCAGGAGAAAAGCCTTCAAATCTGTGGTTAATATAAGTTTTATGTGACATGGGAACCTTCATAAAGAAATGAAGACCCAAGGAAACGGGTTTAATGAAGACTGAACAGTCATGTAGAAATATGTTAGATCAGAGAGTGTGAGGCAATCATAGTGAACTGGGGAAAACTTAGCAAGTCCTGCTTGTTAGGATTCTTCTCAGTGTCCCTTTGTCTTCAGAGATAAAAATGCTTCCCTTCTCCAGGTATAGGGAAGGTATTTCTCATAGAAGAGTTCATGACCTGTTTCAGAGGAGAAGAGTGGTGGTGGGGGGAAAAGGTCAGAATGACCTTGCTTCTGTTTGGTTTCTCAAACTCCTTCAGTTTAAAATATTCAATATTTGGGCCCCTGGGCGGCTCAGTCGGTTAAGGCACTGCCTTCGGCTCAGGTCATGATCCCAGGGTCCCGGGATCGAGTCCTGCATCCAGCCCCCTGCTCCGCAGAGAGTCTGCTTCTCCCTCTCCCTCTGCCTGCCATTCTGCCTACTTGTGATCTCTACCTCTCTGTCAAATAAATAAATAAAATCTTTAAAACAAAATAAAAAAATATTCGATATTCAGTATTTTGAAATAGCATGTCCTGAACCCCGTCATTAGTGAAGCATCACTCAAATTGCCCTATTAGAAACTCTTTGAGATATTAATAGCTGCTCCATGAGAAAAAGAATTTAGTGGTCAAATTAGTTTGATAAATTCCAGGTTGACTGAAGTTAAACTTTTTAGTGTGTGCTTTAGTTTTTTCCTGCAGTATCTTTCAAAACTCTTAATGTGCTGATGTGCATTGTGAATCTCCAAAGGTGAATCTAGTATGCAATATTTCCACATCATATTTGGCCATGGAATTCTTTCTTCTCCAGGCACCATAGAACATAGTGTGGAGATACTGGATTTCATGGTTGAGAGTAAAATATGGTATCAGTGTCATTATATTGATTCTCATCACCTCTTGAAGCCTTAGTGTCCTCATCTGTACATGCAGGTAATTCCTATATTTCATACTGTTGGCAAAATACAAAATGGTTATGAAATGTCCAGGAGTCCTCTGTGGATGAACAATTACAATTGTTAATAATACAACAACTGACTGTTCATCAGCTAATGGGGGTTCATCCTTAGAACCCTCATCACTTTGCAGAGTACTGGATCTGAAGATTGTTACACATGACCCAGCTTTAGCATGTAGGTGGCCAAAAAAAGGCTTCCCTACTATCTGTTACCTTTTGCCCTTTAACAGGATCTGAGTCAATATTAGATTAGCCCTCCTTTATGGGACGCCTGGGTGGCTCAATGGGTTAAGTCTCTGCCTTCGGCTCAGGTCATGATCTCGGGGTCCTGGGATTGAGCCCCACATTGGGCTCTCCGTTCAGCGGGGAGCTTGCTTCCCCCCTCTCTCTCTGCCTGCCTATCTGCCTACTTGTGATCTCTCTCTGTCAAATAAATAAATAAATAAATAAATAAATAAATAAATAAATAAATATCTTAAAAAAAAAAAAAAGATTAGCCCTCCTCTGGTTATGGTCCTACTGCTTATCATCTTCTTATGAAAAACAATATTAAGATAAAGAAGAAATAAGGTTGAATTAGATAACCTCTAGAGTTCATGCTCTCTAAAATTCTAAGCTGGAACAGACTTAATTCTCTAGTTGCAACAGATGAGAGTTTTTGTACTTTCTAACTGGGCTGATGAGAACAAAAGTCCTTGTCATGCACTGCTTTACTTTTTTCACTTAGGAAAGCAAGTTTATTCCCATCAGTATTCCTTTTTTTTTTTAAATATTTTATTTATTTGAGAGAAAGAGAGAGAGTGAGAGAGCACAGAGGGAGAGGGAGAAGCAGGCTCTCTGCTGAGCAAGAAGGCCGGACAAGGGCCTCAATCCCAGGACCCTGGGATCATGACCTGAGCTGAAGCAGTCCCATTCTTATGGAACTGATCCACCCAGGTGCCCCTCCCATCAGTATTCTTGATATAAATGAATGTGATTTTTGTTAATCTGTTATTTTAGACCACTATATCGATTATTATATATAACTCTATAGCACTATATCCTAGAATGTATCATTTTGATACATCTCCTCCCTGACCTCTATTTATGAGCAAGTGTAGCTGTGAGGTGGTTCTTTGTGTAGGATTAAGAAACACTGCAGGTCTTGAAATAAGCCAGATATCTTTATTTTCAAAGGAAAAGATGACACTTAGTGAATTATTTATTTACAACTTCACAACAGAAGATTATAAGAAAACTTTCAAGGGACATGGTTGGTTCATAGAAACCCAAGTGAACACCACAGCTTTCCCAACTTCACAGCCCAGAAAATGTTGCAAAAGACAGAAACTGACCTTGTGCTGGCTGTAAATATTTGTAGTTTGAGGTTATAATGACCAAAAATTTACAGTGAGAGTTACTATCTTGAGGAGAGACTTCCACTTTGACCTTAATTGGTTTCTATCTACTTTTTCAACAGTATGTTCAGTAATATATACATAAAAGAGTGATTTTTAAAAACATGGTCTGAAATTAGTGTTTATGCAAACTTCAGGAAGACGTTTTGGACAGACTCAAAACAAAAAAACACTTATTTTTTAATTTAAGTATAGTTGACTTACTATAGCCTATTCGTTTCAGGTGTACATTATAATGATTTGATATTTCTATACATCACCAGGAAATGACCCCCATGATAAGCCTAGTTACCATCTGTCACCATAGAGTTATTACAATATTTACTGTATGCCCTATGCTGTACATTATATCTCTGTTACTAATTTGTTTTATAACTGAAAGTTTGTACCTGTTTAATCCCCTTCACCTATTTCGCCCAAACCCCTTCCGGCTTTGGTACCTAACAGTTTATCTTCTATATCAAAAGAACCGTGTTTTAGGGGCGCCTGGGTGGCTCAGTGGGTTAAAGCCTCTGCTTTCGGCTCAGGTCATGATCTCAGCGTCCTGGGATCGAGGCCCGCATCGGGCTCTCTGCCCAGCGGGGAGCCTGCTTCCTCCTCTCCCTGTCTCTCTGCCTGCCTCTCTGCCTACTTGTAATCTCTCTCTCTGTGTCAAATAAATAAATAAAATCTTAAAAAAAAAAAAAGAACCGTGTTTTAAAAATCGAAACTGAAAACACTTGTCACTCGTTAGTAATTATTCATTGGAGACACCATATTTGGTATCCCAAACAGTGGTTAGTTCTAAAGAAAATCCCTATGTGAGCAGAGCTTTCTTTTTCTTCCCTTCCTTTTTTCCCCTCCTCCTCCTTTTTTTTGTCTTGGGAACCCTGCTGTTAGGCTGAGCGTCGGGCCCTGGGCCATCGGGCCGCGCCAGCCCCGGGGACCCGGCGGCCCGCCCAGCCCGCGCGGCCCCTGGCCACTC
>LNAC01000138.1:445046-461477 GCA_002007465.1 Ailurus styani | reverse complement strand
CCTCCTGCCCTACCCCCTCTGACCTCGTCTTCCTAGAGTGGTTTGCTTAATTTCGGAAACTGAAATGTAAAGTGGTTTGTGTTTCCCCACTGTTTCCGGAGTGTCTCTCTCGAGAGTTCTTAGGGAAACTTGATTCCTTAATGAGATTCACTCTCCCTGGCCGCGGCAGGGTTTGGCAGTTGTGCCTCACTTTTCAGAATATGCAGGGATTTTCTCCAAAGAGACATCTAAAGGAGAATACGATGTTTTTCTGACTATAGAACATGCATACTTTTTTTTAAAACTATATATGTGTGTCACCATTTTATTAATCCCCCCTCCTTTTCTTCCATCCCCTCATTTCCTTTCTTTTTGCTGCCAGGCATTCTTATGGAACGATTCCATTCTGTCAGACCTGGCACGGAGGGATATGAGTATAGGAAAATAGGTGATAGGTGGGTGGTGGTGATAACAATGACCACCGACTTAAGGGCTTGAAACCCACAAATTTAGGGAAGCCTGGGTGGCTCAGTGGGTTGGGCATCTGCCTTTTTGGCTGGGGTGGTGATGGGGTCCTGATGAGATCTTAGGAGCAAGCCCCACAGCCAGCTCCTTGCTCAATGGCAGTCTGCTGCTCCCCCTGCTTGTACTCTCTCTCTGACCAATAAATAAATAAAATCTTAATTTAAAACAACAACAACAACAACACGGGACGCCTGGGTGGCTCAGTGGGTTAAAGCCTCTGCCTTCGGCTCAGGTCATGATCTCAGGGACCTGGGATTGAGCCCCGCATCAGGCTCTCTGCTCAGCGGGGAGCCTGCTTCCTTCTCTCCTTCTGCCTGCCTCTCTGCCTACTTGTGATCTCTCTCTCTATCAAATAAATAAATAAAATCTTAAAAACAACAACAACAACAAACAACCACAAATTTATTATCGTAACAGTCTGTAGGTTAGAAGTCCAACCTGGATCCCACTGGTCTAAAATGAAGGTGTCTGCAGGGTTGCCTTCCTTTCTGGAGGCTCCTGGGGTGAATGTATTTTCTGGGTTTTTTTCCCCAGCTCCTGTATGTTGCCCACCTTCCTCTACTTAGTGATGCCCTTTCTCCACATAAAACGGCAGCAACACTGCCTCTCTCTGACCATTATTCTGTTGTTGCACCTCACTCTGACTCTGCTCTTCTGCTTTCCTCTTTTACTTTTAAGGGTCCTCATGATTATATTGGCCCTATGGATAATTCAGGATGCAAATCAGCTTTAATTCAATCTTAATTCGATCTACAACCTTAATTGTAATCCGACATATTCATAGATTCTGGGGATTAGGCGTAGGTATCTTTAAGAGGGTCATTATTTTGCCATCCTATAATGGCATAAAAGGAAGCCTATTACTGTACAATCCACTCATGGAAAGAAGACAAGTATCCAGACCCTAAATATACCAAAAAAGTTCTGAGACTATTACGTAGTAGTAGACCATTTATATGAGTTAAATATGTTGAGAATCTTCATTACAAACTCTTGAGAATACTGATTTTTTTTTAAAAAAGCAATAAAAAAAACCATTGCCATTTCTGCTTTCTGGAAATGTAATAACAAAACTTTGTAGGCATGGGATGTCCTGAACAGAACAAGTACTAGTCAGGATACCACAGAATTCTGTAAATATTGAGTGTTTTCAGTGTGTGTGCTTATATTATGCTCTGAATGGATGCAAGGAGGAGTGGGCATGGTCCTTGGCCTCAAGGTCATGACCATCTAGTCATGGAAAATGACATGGGTACACAAATAATTAAAGCTCTCCAAAAGAGCTTAAAGAGGGAGAAGTAATGTCTTGTAGGGGAATCAGAAAAGGCTTTAAAAACTTGGGCGAAACTTGGGGTAGACCTTGAAGAACAGTAGAATTTCATTAAGGTTGGGAGGAGAGGGATATGACATATTAAGGGAGGAGAGGGAGAAGAGGGACGTTTTGAGTGTTTACTGTGGTTAGGTTACTTTAGAAGTTGTTTAAATAAGACTAGAAAGTAAGTTTTGGTTAGATTGTGTAAGACCTTGGATGACTATTGGGTATTATTGTAAGGACTTTGCGGTTGGTGCAATACTGATACATTTTGAAATCATCTCAAACTTAAAGAAAAGTTGCAAGTACAATACAAACAGCTTCTCTTTTTCCTGAATTATTTGAGAATAAGATTCTAATTTCAAGAGCCATTAGCCTGGAATTCTTGAATATATATTTCCTACAAAAAAGGTATTCTCTACATAACTAAAATTCAGTAACCAAAATCAGGAAATTAATATTGATACTTTACTGCCAATCTAATCTTTGGATCCAGTTCACATTTTGACAGTTGTGTCTGTAATATCCTCTATAGCTAAAGGACCCAATTCGGAGTCATGCATTGCATTTAGTTGTGATGTCCCTTTAGTCTCCTGTCTGGAAGAGTTTCTCAGCCTTTCCTTGGCTTTCGTAGACTTAACACTTTTGAAGAGAACAGGCCAGTTTGTCTAATATTTCCTCATGCTGAGATTCAGATTATGTATCTTTGGCAGGAATATCATAGAAGTCATGCTGTGTTCTAAGTGTACTCTATCAGATGGCAGATGATTTTGACATATTTCATTATTTACTTTGATTATTTTACTGTGGTGGCGTCTGCCTGGCTTCTTCAATGTAAAGCTACTTTTCCCCCTTTGAAATTTTCTTTTCTTTAAGATTTTATTTATTTGACAGAGAGAGCACGAACAGGAGGAGCGGCAGGCAGAAGGAGAAGAAGGGGGAGGCTTCCCGCTGAGCAGGGAGCTCAATGTGGGGCTCTATCCCAGCACCCTGGGATCATGACCTGAGCTGAAGGCAGACCGTTAACCGACTGAGCCACCCAGGTGCCCCCCGCCTTTGAAATTAATAAATATTTTGTGGGAAGTATTTTGAAACTAGCTAGATGGGCCTTTTCTCACCAAAATTTCAATTTGTGTATGTATGTGTGCATGTCAGTATAGACTCATAGTTTTTATTTTACTCAGTGGATTTAATCATTACTGTCTTTTTTTATGCTTAATTTATTCTTTTTTTTTAAGATTTTATTTATTTATTTGACAGAGAGAGATTACAAGTAGGCAGAGAGGCAGGCAGAGAGAGGAGGATTGGGCTTGGCAGGGAACCCAATGCGGGCGTGGAGCCCTGGACCCTGAGATCATGACCTGAGCCGAAGGCAGAGGCTTTAACCCACTGAGCCACCCAGGCGCCCTAATTTATTCTTATACTTGGCTAGTGAGAACTTCCTTAGGCTGGATTCTGGTTTTTTTTAACATGCCCTCATCATTCTTTGAGCTCTTTCTTTCTTTCTGGAACTATAAGGTACTTCTTCTGTATTTTTCCTGTCCCAGTCCTAGAATCAAACGTTTCTCTGAAAAGCCTTGGTGCCTTGTAAGGGAAAATGGTATTAGAAACCAAATTCTGGATGCTAGCTGTGCTCATTGCTTCCAGGCCCTCTGAGCAGACAGAGCTATGGAATATATATATAGATAGATACGTACAGTATGTATATGTGTGAGCACACACACACATACATTTCTATCTCTGTATCTTTCTCCCATTCTATCTCATTGGAAATCATGAGATTACACTGATAGTTCCAGTTCCAATCCATAGCATTATTCTAGTTTTCTGTCTTTCTGTATTTATAATTAATTTATCTGGCATTGAAAAACCTGACTCCTTTTATCCTCTGTATATTTCCTTCTTGAAAATCTCTTTTTGTACCATTGGCCACTGGAAGCTCTAGGCTTATCTTGTCTGTTTCCAGCCCCATAGGTAGAATCAGCCATTACTTCAGGGAACCCTGGTTCCCTTTACTGGAGAATAGATTAGAAACCAAGGTCTAAGTGCAATATGATCCCCTCTGTTTTTGGACACTGCTTGTGTTCACACTAATTTTTGCCAGTCTTCTTTTTTTTTTTTTAAAGGTAGAATAAATATTCTTCCTGTTTCTTCTATAGGAATGGTGAGAATTTAGCTACTTGAAATTTTAGAGGATTATATCACAAACTGGTTATTAATGTGCCTCTAGAACAATAAAAACAGTTGATATTCCTTGCCTCATATTTATTCTGGGATCTCTCCATCTCAGCAAATTCATATGCAGGCAAATGTTCTTTACTTTTTTTGTGCCATGGATTCCTTCCCAGTCTGATAAAGCTCATGGGCCTTTAAAAAAAAGGTTTTAAATTTCTAAAGTAAAATATATAGAATTACAAAGAAAATGAATTATATTAAAATATGATTATCAGAATATTAAGCACATTTTTGATATAGTAATATATATCAGTATATTACAGTATATTATAAGACCTAGTAGTGAGTTTAATAACGACTGTAACTTTGGAGGAAGGTTTTACACAAACTATTTCAGGATATCTGCAATAGTTACAACATTTTATGAAAATATTTGTGCTGTCTTGGTGACTTTTGTCACAGGTGCTGCAATGCAATCTGGCTTATTGCCTATATTCGTATTTGAAGGAAATGCTAAGTTTCAATCAGAGATTATTAGAAGTAAAGATGTAATTTTTTTTCCTATTCACGTGTATGGACTAGGGAGGATTTGTGAAAACTCCAGATAAGAACTGCTGTACATGTAGGGACTCTCGGGTGCCTCTGTCGGTTAAGCACCTGACTCTTGATTTCAGCCTGTGTCTTGATTTCAACAATTGCGGGTTTGAGCCCGACACTGGGCTCCAAGCTGGGTGTGGAGTCTACTTAAAAAAAATTTAAAAAGGGGCACCTGGGTGGCTCAGTTGATTAAGTATCTGCCTTTGGCTCAGAACATGATCCCGGGGTCCTGGGATCGACCCCTGTGTTGGGCTCCGCGCTCAGCAGGAAGCCTCCTTGTCCCGCTCCCCTCTCCTTGTGTTCCCTCTCTCGCTGCCTCTCTCTCTCTCTCTGTCAAATAAATAAATAAAACCTTTTTTAAAAAATTTAAAAAGAACCACTGTACATGTAGAGGAGTTTGGCTTGGGCCCTTTTTAGTTCATTTACATTTGGGAAATACAATAGGAAGAATTGGATGTTTAAATCAAAACCTTTGAAAAGACCAAAATAGTAATCTTTTAAAATGGGGTACCATACTATGATTAAGATGTGAACCTCAAAAGAATATTAATACCTGTCATTTCTTATTATTGTGTTGAAAAGCAAATGATTTTTAGAACCCTTTTATATATTTATAGGTATGAAAGTTATTTGAAATACAGACTTTGTTCGAATATAAGCCACATGATAGTAAAGACTTTGATGATAGGAAAAAAGATATAGCAAAGAAGAGATGTTTCTTCTGTAAAATGGTAAAAGTTACTTCTTTCTTCTTGAATTTGTGTATATGTACTATTTTAAAAAATATTTACTTTTTGTAATAATTAGGTAATCATGGCAGCTGATGAATATAACAAAAAAGTTCTTAAGGAGCCTTGGTCAGAGGAAGAATTTATGAAAGATGAACAAGTAGAGGTAAAAATTACTATTAAAAATTAATTTACATATATTAGTTTTGCAATGAGACATGTTTTATATGTTTTTGCCCAACATTACTTTCAATTTGAAAAGATTTTAAAGTTTTCAAAAAATTTTTTTTCGTTATTCAAGCCTTGCAAAAAGAATCATACTTCTGTTCTTTCTCTTACAAGGCTTACAACATTAGCTGTTTTTTCCTTCCCTCTGTCCTTTCTTTGATTTGCACCCCAGATATTAAGAGCTTAGTTAGCAATTATCTGATCAGACCCAAGAGGGGATGGAGGCTCAGGTGGCTTAAGCCACTTACCCAAGGCCATTTGTCTGGCATGTCCAGGCAGCTGTACTGTGGGGATCCAGCAAAAACATTTTTAAATTGCCCCCAAGTAACATATGTTCACAATTACAGTGCGATTTACTTCTTCATTTTTTATTTTTTTATTTTTTTATTTTTTATTTTTTTATTTTTTTTTAAAGATTTTATTTATTCATTTGACACAGAGAGAGAGATTACAAGTAGACAGAGAGGCAGGCAGAGAGAGGAGGAAGCAGGCTCCCCGCTGAGCAGAGAGCCCGATGTGGGCCTCGATCCCAGGACCCTGAGATCATGACCTGAGCCAAAGGCAGCGGCTTTAACCCACTGAGCCACCCAGGCGCCCCAGGGAAGGATTCTTGAGGGAGGTGGCATTTGAGAAGAAACCTGATAANTTCATTTTTTAAAGATCGATTTACTTACTTTAGAGAAAGTGTGTGTGGGAGCCTGAGCTTGGGGCAGGGAGGGACGGAGGGAGAGAGAGAGTCCCAAGCTGACTCCACACTGAGCACAGAGTCCGACACAGGGGTCAGTCTCATGATCCTGAGACCATGACCTGAGCCGAAATCAAGAGTCAGATGCTCCCCTGACTGTGCCACCCAGGTGCACCTATAGTGCAACTTGAAAGTCATATTGTTGTCACAAATAGGAAAGGAGTTGATAAGATTCAGGTCTGGCTCTCAATCCTTGCTCTACTAGAAAAATTTCTATGATTTTGGTCTAGTATGAAAGGTAGTTTCCCTGTTTGTATAAAGGAGATAATAATACTTATCAGAGGTAGGAGAATCGGCAGGTAATAGTGTCTTTCTTTGGCCTTTATCAGAGTGATAGAAAGTTAGCTTTGTTGATTCATTTAGAAAAATGACATCAGGTGCTGTTAAATTTTTTGATGTTGGTTGATTTTTTTTAGAGATTAATTGATGAAATTGCAAAGGAAAATACTCAGTTAAAGGAGGAGATCCAAAGGCTTGAAGCTGAGTTACAAGAGGCCGCCAGAAACTTCCAGGTACCTCCTTTTTTTAGGTGGGGTTTTTTTTCAATTTTTATTTTTTAAAAGCTCTTTTTTTTTCCAGTTATCATTAACATATATTATTTGTTTCAGTGGTACAGATCTGTGATTCATCAGTCTTACACAATACACAGTACTCACCATAGCACATGCCCTCCCCAATGTCCATCATCCAACCACCCCATCCCTCCCACCCTACTCCTCTCCAGCAACCCTCAGTTTATTTCCTGAGATTAAGAGTCTCTTATGGTTATCTCCCTCTCTGGTTTCTTCTTGTTTCATTTTTCCTCTCTTTCCCTATGAGTGTCTGCCTTGTTTCTTAAATTCCACATATCAGTGAGATCATATGATAATTGTCTTTCTCTCATTGACTTATTTCGCTTAGCATACCCTCTAGTTCTATCCACACCATTGCAAATAGCAAGATTCATTTTTTTGATGGCTGAGTAAAATTCCATTGTATATATATTATATCTTCTTTATCCATTTATCTGTTGATGGACATTTGGGCTCTTTCCATAGTTTGCCTATTGTGGTCATTGCTGCTATGAACATTGGGGTGCATGTGCCCCTTCAGACCTTCAGATCACCACATTTGTATCTTAGGGTAAATACCCAGTAGTGCGATTGCTGGGTCATAGGGTAGCTATATTTTCAACTTTTTGAGGAAGCTTCATACTGTTTTCCACAGTGGCTGCACCAGCTTGCATTCCCACCAACAGTGTAGGAGGGTTCTCCTTTCTCCGCATCCTCACCAACATTTGTTGTTTCCTGATTTGTTAATTTTAGCCATTCTGACTGGTGTGAGGTGGTATCCTATTGTGGTTTTGATATGTATTTCCCTGATGCCGAGTGATATTGAGCACTTTTTCATGTGTCTGTTGGCCATTTGGATATCTTTTTTGCAGAAATGTCTGTTTCTGTCTTCTGCCCATTTCTTGATTAGTTTATTTGTTCCTTGGGTGTTGAGTTTGAGAAGTTCTTTATGGATTTTGGATACTAGCCCTTTATCTGATATGTCATTTGCAAATATCTTCTCCCATTCTGTTGGTTGTCTTTTGGTTTTGTTGACTGTTTCCTTTGCTTTTTATCTTGATAAAGTCCCAGTAGTTCATTTTTGCCCTTGCTTCCCTTGCCTTTGGCGATGTGTCCAGGAAGAAGTCGTTTTGGCTGAGGTCAAAGAGGTTGCTGCCTATGTTCTCCTCAAGGATTTTGATGGATTCCTATCTCACATTTAGGTCTTTCATCTATTTTTAGTTTATTTTTGTGTTTGGTGTAAGGAAATGGTCTAGTTTTATTCTTCTACATGTGGCTTTCCACTTTTTCCAACACCATTTGTCTTTTTTCCATTGGACATTCTTTTCTGCTTTGTTGAAGATTAATTGACTGTAGAGTTGAGGGTCCATTTCTGGGCTCTCTATTCTGTTCCATTGATCTATGTGACTGGTTTTGTGCTATCCCAGGTACCTCTTTAATGATTTTATGTATCATATATTTTTTTAAAGATTTTATTTATTTATTTGAGAGAGAGAGAGATTACAAGTAGGCAGAGAGGCAGGCAGAGAGAGAGGAGGAAGCAAGCTCCCTGCCGAGCAAGGAGCCCAATTCGGAGCTCAATCCCAGGACCTTGAGATCATGACCTGAGCCAAAGGCAGAGGCTTTAACCCACTGAGACACCCAGGTGCCCCTTTATGTATCATATTTTTAACTGACACCATATTTCAGAAAAACCGATTTAGTTACACAAAATTTCACTTTTAAAACATTGTGGTCATAGATGGCACTGTTGTTTGTAATAGCCCCAAACTGAAAACAACTCAACTGTCCCTCCATAGTAGAGTGAATTATTAATTTGGGATGTATGCACACAATAGAATACTACACAGCAATGAGAATGAACAGACTATAGCAGTGTGCAGCCACATGGATGAATTTCATAAATACAATGTTGAGCCAAAAAAGATAAAAGAGGGCACACCATATATGTGCATTCAAATAAAGCACAAAAGCAGGATGTTAGAAGTTAGTATCCTGGTTACCTTTGGATGCAGGTAGGGACTGGAAGGGAGTCCAAGGAGGCCTCTGGGGTGTTGGTCATATTCTGTTTATTGATCAGGGTTCTGATCACATATGTGTGTGATCACTTTGTAACATTTCATCTGGCTGTACATTTCTGATAATACACTTTTAAAATTTATGTATATAGGGTGCCTGGGTGGCTTAGTTGGTTGAGCGACTGCCTTCAGCTCAGGTCATGATCCTGGAGTCCAGGATCAAGTCCCACATCAGGCTCCCTGCTAAGCAGGGAGTCTGCTTCTGCCTCTGACCCTACCCACTCTCATGTTCTCTCTCTCATTCTTTCTCTTTCAAAAAATAAATAAAATCTTAAAAATAAATAAATTTATGTATATATTTTTGTTTTTTTATATATGTATATGTTTGTTCAAAAGCAAAAAAAGGTGATGGTCATTATCAGTCACTTTTGGATCAAATTCTTCATCTTCTCACCACGTTCTTTTGTTATTCTTCTCATCCAAGTAATTTAAATGAATTTCAGTTAAAAATAATTGGATGTATATCTTCACCATTTAAAGTCTCTCCTAATTTTTCCTGTATTTGAATTAGATATAACTTTCACCCCTTTTTTCTTCATAACAACTCATTTTTTAAAAAAATGTTATTTATTTATTCATGAGAGACAGAGAGAAAGAGACGGAGAGACAGAGGCAGTGGGAAAAGCAGGCTCCCCGAGGAGCAGGGAGCCTGATGTGGGACTCGATCCCAGGACCCTGGGATCATGAACTGAGCTGAAGGCAGACGCTTAAGTGACTGAGCCACCCAGGCACCCAACAACTCACATTGTTAAAAAAAATCCTGTGTTGGGGCGCCTGGGTGGCTCAGTCCTTAAGCTGCTGCCTTTGGCTCAGGTCATGATTCCAGGGTCCTGGGATAGAGCCCCGCATCGGGCTGCCCGCTCTGCAGGAAAGCCTGCTTCTCCCTCTCCCACTACCCTTGTGTTCCCTCTCTCACTGTGTCTCTCTCTGTCAAATAAATAAATAAAATCTTTTAAAAAAAGAAAATCCTGTCTTTAAACAGTTTTAAAGCTTAAAACATTGTCACTTAAAACATCACAAAAGTGAGGTTAGGTCAAATAACTCATTAAATATTTCTAACCCCTTTGTGATAACACAAATATTTTCTTTCAGCATGTAAAATAATTATGGGAAATAGAAAATACAAACAACAGACTTATTTGTGCATTTATATATAATTGTATATGCCTCTTAATCCCAATGATTTTAAACAGATAAATATAACCATGTAACTTTATCCTTCAGATTACAAATTTTGTTGATAGTGTCCCTGCACATTTTTATAAACCTAAGTTTGATAATGGTTAAAAAGTTGATGGGCAGGTGTTGGGGAAGGGGGAATTTAAATTTGATAAATGTTAAATCATATAATTCAGAAGTCTTTCTTTTTGGATAAAATTATCTGGGTTTACTATCAAAATAAACATGATATATACTCAACTCTAATTTATACTGCCTTGTAGTGAGAGTAAATGTACTGTCTGATGATTCCTTTGTAAGATAGCCTATTATTGGTACAGTTGTTTAAAAGGTACTTATCTATAGGAAGGATGTAGGCTTTAGAATCGAACACTATACAATATTGGCTGGTTTAAACATTGATTAGAAAAAGTGAGAGATTATAAAAAAATTAAAAAAAGAAAAAGTGTGAGATTATATATTTATAATTTCATCTGGGAAATAATATTAAAGGATCAGCATCTGATTACATTACTGAGTACTTAACTAGGAAGAAGGAATTACTAAAGTTATTAAATAAGACCACACTCTGTATTCTGTGGGATTCTGAAATCAGTGGAGAATGAATTATTGGATGATCAAATCACATTATCACAAGAAGGGCTTAAGTTATTTCTTGTCTTAATTTTAATCAAACATTTTTGTTTAAATTAGATAAAAGAGGATATTCCTGAAACAAAGGTGAAATTCACATCTTTAGAGAACCCTGAGAATGACAACCAGTTTTTAAATATCTCCTGTTCATTTCAAGTGAGCTCACAAGTTCTTTATGAGCTGCAGAAAGGACAAGCTCTTATCACCTTTGAAAAAGAAGAAGGTATGAGTAATGTTAAAAAAAATTTGACCATATTACTTTTTGGAAAGCTCTGAGACTTCCAGAGAGCTTTCTTAGATGCTTGACTGTTGCTTTACAATTTTTATATCTATCATTTCATCTCATCTCATTGTGAACAGCTTGGGGCAGATAGGATTATCCCCATTTTGTGATGAGGAAACTGAGACACTACGTTCCTTGAATACAATCACTTGTTCAGAACATGACAGCTCTGGGACTCAAGCCCAGGTGTTGTGATGTCCAATACCAGCCTCTTTCTACTCCACTTGCTACCTCCAAATGATACTGGTAATAATGTCTTAAGCTAGTAGAACTCTACTCAGTTCTCAGAGAGTTCTCACAGACATTTTATACTCTCATGACTCTGTGAAAGCAATATGATAGGAGAATTAATATTTACATCTTGTAACTAAGAAAACAGATTCTCGGGTGTTTAAGTGACTTACCTAAGGTCACATGACCAGTGAATGGAAAAAGCCCAAGAGTCAGAGATTTGGAATGGGACCTGATGTTTGCTGAATCTGCTATGGTGTAGAACCCTGTTTAGAATTGGGGGCACATTAGGACAACCTGGCCTTCAGTGCCAACCTAGCTTGTTTCTAGATGTGTGATTTGGGTTGGGTTCTTTCTAAATCTCACATTTTTATGACAGCCTTTGTGGTAGTACCTACCTCATGGGGTTGGGTTGAGCATTAAATGAGAAATGCTGATATAATATTTAGCACAGTGTCTGACACATAATAAACACCTAGTAAATGATAGCTGTCATTGCTACTCGTTAGGAATTTTCCAGATAAGGAAACTGAAATTTAAAGAAGATAAAGAACTTGCTTAAGGTCTATATAGTTAAAAATTGCAAAACTGAGAGCCAAATCTGTGAGTACCCATGTGTCTTGTACTGGACCAACAGTCCCTGGAGCAGGCCACACTTCCAGGCCTTTGGTCTTCTGTTTGTCCCGTTGTGGGGTGGGACCAGATGCTCTTAAGACTTTCCAGTGCTCAGATTCTGAGAATCTAGGATTAGAACTTGTATCTCCTTACCCCTGGTCTGTCACTACAATCTGAAAATAAATATTAAAAAGAAAGACATTCTAGCAGGTCAGCATAGGCACAGACTGTTGGTTCACCGTGCATCCACCCTGGATCTACCCCTGAGCTGAGGCAGAGGAGGAGGGCAAGGGCCCTGTGTTGGCAGTTGACAATGGTAATGGGGATATAACCAAAAGACAGAAGCAAGGATTTGGGAGGCAGAGATTCTGCACAGGAATTACCCAGGAATGCTGGGACTAGGGCTGTCTTCAGAAACAGCTGCATCGCTGCTTCCATTCTGGGCACAGCTCTGAGGTCCTGCTCTCCTTGGACAACTTTGGGTTTATACACAATTAAACAGGAGTTGGCTTTTGATAGAGTCACAAAAGTTGAAACGCAAGTGGTCCTCTCAGCTGCGTCAGATCACCAGATGTTGGAGGTTTGGGTGGGGGGTGTGGGAGGGAAAGGGCATCATCTAAGTATTACTTCACTGACATTTTCTGTTATTGTTGCCTGTTGTCATTAACAAAAAAAAAAATTGTAATTCAAGTTATCGAGTCATATCATCCTACAATGAGTGTGAATTCCCACATGACAACGCCCTGCCTTTTAGCCTATTTCTCTCTTCCTTCAGCTGTGGCATGTGTGCTGAGATTTATAAGACCAGGAGTGGGCATCTCTTATCTTTATGAGAAATTAGAGTAAACAGCTCTGTATTAACAATTGAAGTGTTATAAACTCTCATGTCACACAATTAAAAATGTACACCCACATGCCTTTTAAACTGAAATATAGTTGCTGTCTGGAGTTCTAATGATTTTTGGCATAATTACATTACTGACCCTCTCCCATTTGCACGAATAAATTAGATTTGATAGTTTTGTGATTGGTACAGGCTATCTTTTTATTAAAGTGATCTCAAGAGCATTTTTAGCAAAAATAGAATTCCTCATTAAATATAGCAAAAAAAAAAAAAGAAGACTCACACTTTGAGAAGTGACAAATGATAAATAAGATTGTCAGAATGCCACTGACCCACACAACTTTTTCCTACTTACTCAACATGGAAGAAGTTTCTGGCTGTGCTTTAATTAATGTACTAGGGAATTCTCTCATCATTCTGTTAACAGGGGAATTCTAAAGGGTGTGTGGCTGTGTTGAAATAATATATGAATTTCTGAAGGATCACCAGGCTTATCTCTTAAGAGATGAGTCTAGAAGTTGATGAGACTTTATATATTATAGTTTTTTTTCCAGTTTTACTGAGAAATAATTGACTCATGTCACTAAGTTTAAGGTGTATGGCATGATGGTTTGATTTATGTATATTGTGAAATGGCGACCACAACAGGTGCAGCCAACATCCATCTTCTCCTATAGGTGCAATAAATAGAACTGCCATAAATTCAACAAAAAGGAAAAAAAAAAGGAAAAAACCTTTTTTTTGCTTGTAATGAGAACACTTAGGATCTAGTCTCTTAACAGTTTTCCTGTATATCACACAGTGTATTGTACATTACATCCCTGGTACTTATTCGTCTTATAACTGGAAGTTTGTTCCTTTTGACTACTTCATAATTTTTGCTGATGTATTTTGACACTTCAACATTAATACATTTATTTGCCACTTTGGTGGCAAGACCATTAACACTTGGAAGTCCAAGGAAATTTTTAAAAATTAGATCCTTTAAAATGAAAGGAAAGTTAAAATATTTAGGATAATATGTTCTTAAATCAAAAGTGAAAGCATTTATTAAAATATTAGCAGTTAATACTCCCAAATTATTTTTCAGTTGCCCAGAACATCATCAGGATGGGGAAGCATCATGTGAAGATAAAGGACGTAGATGTGGAGGTTTTGGCCAAGCCAGTTCCATTAAATTCAGGAGTCAGGTTCCAGGTAAAATGGTGATTATAGCCTTCTAGAATTCTTTTAGGTGTGAACACTTTGCTCACCCCTATTGCTGAATATAAAATGATTTCCCAGGTTCATGAAGAATACTCTAAGGTGAAGATCAATGTTACTGAAATCCCTGACGGATTGCCTGAAGATCAGATGAGAGACAAGCTAGAACTAAGCTTTTCTAAGTCCAGAAATGGAGGCGGGGAAGTGCTGTGCGTGCAGTATGATAAGCAGTCCCAGAGTGCCGTGATCACATTTATGGAAACTGGAGGTATTTGCCCATTTAGGCAGTTAAAAAATGCTTTACCATTTAAATTATGTTCTGCCATTTCTTTTTTTTTTCAATTTTTATTTATTTATTTGACAGAGAAAGAGAGAGAGAGACAGAGCAAGAGCGTGCACAAGCAGGGGGAGCGGAAGAGGGAGAAGCAGGCTTCCCAGAAGCAGGGAGCCCAACTAGGGGCTCGATCCCAGGACCCTGAGGTCATGACCTGACCCCAAGGCAGATGCTTAACCAGCTGAGCCACCCAGGCATCCCTTTTTCTTCTTCTTCTTCTTTTTTTTTTTTAAGGTTTATTTATTTATTTTCAAGAGTGAGAGCAAGCAAGTGGAGGAGGTGGAGGGAGAAAGAGATAGAGACTCTTTTTTTTTTTTTAAAGACTTTATTTATTTATTTGACAGAGAGAGAGAGAGAGAGAGAGAGAGATCACACGTAGGCAGAGAGGCAGGCGGAGAGAGAGGAGGAAGCAGGCTCCCTGCCAAGCAGAGAGCCCAGTGTGGGGCTCAATCCCAGGACCCTGAGATCATGACCTGAGCCGAAGGGAGAGGTTTTAACCCACTGAGCCACCCAGGCGCCCCCAGGGATAGAAACTCTTAAGCAGACTCCATGCTGAGCTGGTTGTGGACCTCAGTCTCACGACCCTGAGATCAGGACTTGAGGAGAAACCAGGAGTTGGATGCTTAACCAGGTGCATCACCCAGGCACCTCTATGATCTGCCATTCCTGAAAGTTTTGCTTTTCTGCTTCTTTTATTTGGAATTTGTTAGATAGCATAATGAGAGGGAATTTTTTTAACCTTATAAAATGGCAGAGTCCTGAAAATGATTTCTGTGAATGCTCCTGAGAATGATGTTACATATAACAAGTACATCAATCTTTCTGCATCCTCATCACTTGCCAGGCAAGGAGCCAGGTGTTCTGAAATGTATCTCCTCTGATCTACAGGACGATTCTAGAGATAGATGTTATACTCATTTTATTGAAGTGGAAACTGAGTCCTTGGGAGGGTAAATGACTTACCCCAAATCATAGAGGGTATGTGACAGAGAAATCTAAAAAAAAAAAAAATATATATATATATATATATATATATATGTATATATATATATGTATATATATATATGTGTGTGTGTGTTATATATATATATATATATACACATATATATATAAAACTGTCACTTCCATTGCACCTATTTTGACAGATGAGGGTCTCTTAGATGGAGGGAAGACAAGGGGTGAATGGAAACAGACATCTCTTCCCTTTATAGGTAGAAATGGATCTTTACCAAATCATCTGAGGAGTGTTTACATTCTTAATGATTAAAAATATAAAATTCTATAGCTGCTTTTGTTAATATGTTCAAGTGATTCTCCGTGTAAAAATATCTTTCTCTAGTTAATCCAGTGTTTAGGGTTTCTCCTGGGTTTGCACATATAATAGAAATCCAGCTATACAAGTGAAAAACATTGATTTTTCATAACAGAGTAATACATTCTTTTCAGAGAAAATTGAAATAAGAAAGAGCACTAATGTAGTAAAAGTGGAAACATTTCATTAAACTTCCCTTTCTTCTACTATGTAGTTAGGTATGGTTAGTTCTAGGTCTTTCTGGAATTGCTGGATAATATGGTGATTCTGTGTTTAATGTTTTGAGGAATGGCCATACCACTTTGCACAGTGGCTGTACCATTTTATATTCCTACCAGCAGTGTCCCAAGGTTTCAGTTTCTCCACATCCTTACCAACAGAGGTCTGCAGTCTTAACCATTGCCACCATATTGCTCATTCAAGATGAAGTGGTGAGAGGAGAAAAAGCAAAGTGATAGGATATTCTTTTTTTTTTTTTTTTTAAGATTTTATTTATTTATTTGACACAGAGAGAGAGATTACAAGTAGGCAGAGAGACNCAGGCTCCCCGCTGAGCAGGGAGCCCGATGCGGGCCTCGATCCCAGGACGCTGAGATCATGACCTGAGCCGAAAGCAGAGGTTTTAACCCACTGAGCCACCCAGGCGCCCAGTGATAGGATATTCTTAAGAACTGTTTCTGTTGGGCGCCTGGGTGGCTCAGTGGGTTAAAGCCTCTGCTTTCGGCTCAGGTCATGATCTCAGCGTCCTGGGATCGAGGCCCGCATCGGGCTCTCTGCTCGGCAGGGAGCCTGCTTCCTCCTCTCCCTGTCTCTCTGCCTACTTGTAATCTCTCTCTCTGTGTCAAATAAATAAATAAAATCTTAAAAAAAAAAAAAAAA